>CM035788.1:9753124-9878124 GCA_020466265.1 Siphamia tubifer
GTCGTTTTACAGTTTTATATGCAGAACCTACTAATCACAGCTGTAGTTGAGCAGTTTGTTAGGAAAAAGTGTTTTATTAACCCTTAAAGACCTACAATTTTGTTTTTTGGACAACTTCCACATACATTTTTTTCTACTTTTAAACTTCCTAAAGTGATTTATCAGTAGTTATATTAACATTTTCCTTCATTTAATTTGCTGATTATATCGACATTCGTAATTGCTCAGGGTAAATTTAGTGATTATTATATTAAAGACTGAAAAACTGAAGCAAAAGTGACCTTTTTTAAATGTAAAATCAAGTGTCTACAACCACTGTCATTTACCAAACCACAAGACTTTAGTTGGTGAATAGTGACGGTGTTTCCCCGTTCATTATGAAGCATTTGACTGTCCAGTGGGTCATATCTGATACATATGTTAAGCCGAAAAATTGCATTTTATCTTAATTATTTCAGTGTATTCAGAGCATTAGCCATTCAGAAGTTAATAAATCTTTTAAATCAGTGGATGCTTTTATTTGCCGTTAATGTGCAGGTCTTTGAGGGTTAAAATAAACCAAAACACTGACTCCTATTCAGCAGACCTGTCAATCAAAGCTCAATACACAGTCATCGAAGCATTCATATGGTCAAATATCTGATTAATAGAGGAACAAATTTACAGATGGACTACCAGATTACTTAGTAGAGGTTCCCAGTAAAATGCATGAGACTGGAATGATTATTAAAAAGAAATTCAGTTGAAGTCGATTATAACCAGGTGGCTTTAACACACTTAGACCTTTGCTTCATTTTGGAGCTAATGTGTTTGCCCCTTTGATTTGACACAAAATATCCACTAAAATGTAGGTATGTACTGTAGGTAAAGACAAAAATGCTCAGACTAACCTTTGCTACGATAACGTAAGGAAAGAACAGGTAGTGTTTACAATAATACAAGTGGGTTCAGCTCCATGTGAAGCCCCCTTTTAGTGCCGACTCTCTGAACTGGCTCCTGATCAGCTGTGAACTATGACCTTATTGTAGACTGGAACACAAGAATGAGTCAGGTGAAAGATATCTCACAGTGTCAAGGCATAGCATGGCTCATCATGGCAGAAAACACAAAGAAGCACCTTATGGTGAAAACGAAATGAAGGGCCTGCATCAGAACACAACAAATACCTGTATGGTAGAAGAAGTAATGAAAAAAAAAAGATGTTGTTTAGAGGGGGTTAGAATAAGTGAAGGCAACAAGAGAATGAAGCCAGGACACAGAGTTCAAAGAAATGTAGCAAAAATCTCAAAAGGAGTCAGAAATGTGGATCCACAGTGGCCAGGACGTGGCATAATCCATTACCCACTCCACACAGAAGTGAAGGACAGAAACATGGGCAGAATGAACCCAAACATCTCACTTCAGGTCCAACATACTGTCGATTGTTCATAATGTTCTTCATTTCATAACACTGTCACTGATTTGACATTCCACTGTTGGTCTGACTTCCTGAATAACCGTGAGTTATTCCATTTCATTTCAGTTAGAAATGTGCTACGTCCACCTCTTCATTTCAGGTTAGCAGGACTATCTCTCTGCTGTACACCCTCAAGGGACTTCCATGGGAAGCATTGTCATATTAGGTGAAGCAGGTGGGCCGGGCAGGGGGGGGGTCAGTAGCATGACTGGTTAGGACTACAGACAGACTGAGAGGCTGGGGGCTTCAGCTGTGGTAGCTCGACACAGCCGACTGTTTCTGGGAGAGACGTAACAGCTCCTCCCTGATGGCCTTGATCAGGGAGGCAGAGGAGTGGGTGGAGGGAGCTGTATCCAGGGGGGGTGGGGCCGACAGGTAGCCCACCCCAGCGGGGTCTAGATGGGCAGGTGGTGCCGAGGGCTCCCTGATACCACTTCTGGGCATCTGGAAGATAGAGGAGGATGTGTAGTCAGGACAATCCAGGAACTAAGGGGAGGATGGAAGGAAAAGAGAGAAGGAGAGAAAGGAAAGTGAAAAGAATATCAAGTGACAGAGTGAGACAGTGTAGGACGGTTCCCACACATTATCCCCCCCATACTTTGACATACAGGGTTCCTGCGGGTTTCCACAAGACCTTTTAAAGACTACTTAGAACAACGATTAATGCCCATTTCTTAGCCTATTTCAGTCATACTGGCAAAACATATGACTCCTAGAATTTTGGAACGTGTATTTATTTACTCCAACACCTTGATTTCCACGGTTCTGAGTCATGTTTCAACAGGGGCTGCAGAGTAAGCTATAAGGGTTTCCTATTTCAGTATAAACAAGCGGTCCCAGGCAAAACAAACCCCACCCTTCACAAATGTTATACCTGATTTGCCCTATCTCTTATCATTGCAAAAACACATTTTTGATGGCATTGACCTTTGACCTACATTCACCAAAATTTAACGGGGTCCACCTCATACCTTTTGTGAAACTTTCGCAAAAACTGGGCCAGTAGCTTTTGTGTAAAGTTGCTGACACCCCCCCCCCACACACACACACAAAAAAAAAAAACAATACCCTTGCCCTCTCTTTTGGGAGGTGGGGTAGTTATTGTGTTGGGATGTTTTTTACAGTTTGTACATTTAACAGATACATTTAAACACAGCATAGCAAACAAGTTGATGGCAACGTAACTTTAGACCCATCATATCAAACTGAATACCTTTAAAGACTTTTTATGGGATTAAATGAAGATTTACTTATTCAAGATTTTTAAGACTTTTAAGTCTGCGCAGGAACCCTGTACATACAGTGTAGAAACCCATGCAGACAATGTAGGAAAAGAAGAAGCTTGAAAAGAGAAAACCATTTATCTAAATCCACAAGGTAATGGGCAGAAAATCACATCCGTTAACATGAAACCTGATCCAGTCTCTTCACTCACTGCGTCTTTTTCGGGTTCATCGTGATAGTGACTCCAGCCAATGCCTCCGTTCTGGCCTGGAGCAGCTCTGAGGCCTGCTGGGTAACCGTTCATCCGACTGGACAATCCCACCTGGGTAAGATGATGGAGCTGTGCGCCTACACACAGAAACACATCACATCTCATCAGATCTACCCTACAGTACCTGACACTCAATCCACGGCAGCTTCTCTAATACACTTTGAAGCAATCACTCCAGTCTGAAAAGCACTCTGTTTCTCTCTCTGCTGATCTGAAGCCTATATGGTAAATGCCAGAATCCATTTGTATTAGTGTAAGTCACATGACATCAGTTCTTTTAATAATTTAAGAGAGGGCTCTTTTGGTTTGATGTATTTATGTGGTGGAGGTGTACACTAAGAGCATATTATGGACCACATCCAGAAGTAAATATAAACTTTGCATTAAAATGTCAAATATACTTGGGTATATTCCTGTGTGTGTATTTGGCAGTTATACCTGTGGTGCCTCCGACAGGTCGTGGTCTGGCAGATGAGGGCAGCTCATCGGTGTACAGTCCCCTACTGGAGTACAGGCTGTCTGGCTGGAGCTGCTCACTGTGTCCTGCTGTTTCTCCTGGTGGCAGGTAGCTTGAGCCAATGCCCTGCCTACAAACCAACACAGGTTCAGTTCAGCCAGTTGATTTAGCTGCAGTTTTATCAGGAAAAGTTGTGTTTTAATTGGAGTGTTTTTCTAGATCCAATCAGTGTGAACACTATAGTCACAGCGTTTGTAGGTGCAAATCAACTGATAAATGTTGCTAATAACAGTGTGTAAAGCTGTGTGTCGTATGAGTTGTTTTTTCTTTATGTACTGTAGGTGTTTTATATACTGTAACCAGGCAAATTAGACAAAATTTGGGTCAAAAATTCCACAATTATCCCCTGTCATTAAGCTGTAACTGTAACCAAGGAAGAATTTATTTAGCAAAATTAGCTGTAATTGGACAACATTCAAAGACAACATTAGTGTAAACAAAATAAAACAAAACACATAACATACACCCTATAATACAGATAGCCAGTGCTGCATTCAGATCATATTAGGTGGCGATTTTGTTATCAGTTTACATAAATCTATAGTAATTTCACAGTATTTGCTCTTCACATACAATCAACATAAACATATCTTGTCAACTTTCTATCTATTGAACCTCTTTTAATCACATTTGTAAACAAACAAACAAAAAAAAATCTACATCAGATAACTAAGAAGTTAGATATTTATTTTATGTTCAATAAGTTCACAACCAACCAGCTGAAAAAAACAGTTCCTGATGTGCTAATGATAATATAATAAGCCCCATTCAGTTCAGACACTTCAAAAACACTTTGCTAAACATAAGCACAGAACATACGGAGCGCAATAGTAAACAGCTGCTGGTGACACTTAAGCTTCACTGTGGTCACATCGTCAGTGGTTATGATGTCATGACATGCCTGCAATGTGTGTAAGTGTGTTATGGCTCAACCTTATGCAACAGTCCTGACACGTAGATGGCGTTATTTTAATAACACCTATATATACAGCTCCCACATTAATGCACCTTTACTTGTCGCACATCACATACAAGTGAACAAACTCATGTTTCTGAATATATATATATATATATATATATATATATATATATATATATATATATAAACCAGTCTGAAGTGCAACAGTAACACCACATACACAAAATTATGTTTTACACAAAAGACAAATATGACATATATGTGTTTTGAGGGCTGTCATCTGATCAATCATGTAACAAATTAAATCACATTTATAATTTGTGGTGACAGGCAGATAGACAATGACCTGCTGAACACCAGGATATATAACAATGGGACTTTTTGGACCAGAATACTAATTTGGACTTTATTTTACCATTAACAATGGCAATTATGTATTTCATCAGTTTTTGCTAAAATATGTCTATTTGGAGCATTCAACCGTTATTCTTTTTTTTGAAAAAAAAAAAAAAAAATCCAAATGTAGCCACATTGGAAAAATATATAATTCCCCAAATTCCCTCTCTGCAAAATGCATAGATAGAACTGTAGAAAAAATGCTCTGAAACTGATAATTTTTTTACAAATAAAGTTTTTAACTTTGAACTGCAAAGTAATAAGACATTGGTCTATTGATAAATTATGTATTTCAGTCCATACCTACCAAATGCAGCTTTATACATGTACATTTACATGTATAATTTATACACAAATACATTTATACAAATGTATTTGTGTTTTGAAGTCTACAGTTTTTTTACCTGTCAGATAAACAGCAAAAGTGAGTATTTTAGTCCAAACTACAGGGTGTAATCTTTATAAAGAGCCCATTTCATTATCTGTAATCCAAACGGTTGAAGAACAGCTGATGTTTTAATTTGGGGAAGTAGTTTTCAGGCCTTTATAAGCAAAGTCAACCCCAGAACGGGAAGGGGTTAAGTGTGTGTGTGTGTGTTGACGATTTGCTCTTTTTAGAGTCAGGGAAGAGAGCACCGCTTGGACCTGACCCATCAAACCAATAAAATAAAGATGACTCCTCATTCAATATTTATGAGGCTCAACTCACTGGATGCACCTAAAGGAAAATAGTCCCACTGGTGAGATGCTGGAAACCTGAGTGTACTGATCAATAACATATTTATTTAGGTGCAGGAGGAAGGGAATGTCAAATCAGCATGCAATTTATTAAAGTACACATGAATACATAATTCCCATTGACTGCTCTACTGACCTTGTCACGAGGCCTTGGGCTGCAGGGGGGGACAGGCTCAGGTCACTGAATCTCTGGAGGAAGACACAAGCGAAGACAACATTCATAACCACAGTAAATGTTATATGAATGGATGGTTTTTGGTGGTATAATCAATTTGACAGTTTAACATGCTGTGGTTTTACTTTCCCATTTAGAGTGGGAATGAAGTATCTGTGAAGCAGTAATGGTATTATTAACAGCCATAAAGCTTAAAGCTTTTAACTCAGTGAAGCTGAGGTTTAAAGGGCAAAACTCTCTTTTGCTGCCAACTCTGGTGTTTCTACGCAAGATATAATTTTCTTTTCAGTACAGAAGCCACATTAACTGAAATCCTGAGTTTAATTTTAGCTCGGCTGCCAAATCCCTAGTCATGGACATGAATTTCAAAGCATACATTCTGTAGACAACTTCTATCTTGTCTCTTGGTATTTCTAGCCACAACACAAAACTGTGCAAACATTGTGTTCCAAATGCAAAGTCTTAAGCCTCATTTTTTAACAAACTATGCAACTGTATAACATGGTATTTGTACAGTGCACAATATTACACTGGAAAAAATCTGAACCTTACCACATGTATTTCTCTCATTTCTAGTCAAAATGTCTCATCGCACTTAAAATAAAACATAATTACATAAAGAGTACCTTTATAGTGTGGTATAAAAACCTATTTTTAGACAATAGATCTGGAAAATCTTATGTCATGAAATCTTACAAAGCTAATTTTCACTTGTTCCGTTGGCAGATTTTGACTCAGCAAAGGGACAGCAGAGTTATGTTTTCACTAGGATTTGTCTATTAGCAAGATAACTCCAAAAGCCATGGATGGATTTAGATGAAATTGTCAGTAAATGTTGGTACTGGCACAAGGAACAAATGATTACATTTTGGTGGTGCTTGGTGGAGGGGTGGGGTGGGGAGCACACACTTGTCTTTCATTTGGTAGGTCGGGGTGGGTCATTTAGGTCAATTAGGGGAGGGGGTGGCTGATGAGTCCATGCTCTCTGAGTACTTTTCTAGTTTTCGCTTAATTCAATTTTTTATTTTATTTTATTTTTTTTTTCTTAACTCAAGCAAAGACATTTGCCAATGGAACAAGTGAAAATGATCTTAGTAAGGATTTCTTGAAATAAAGAGTTTCCAGGTCTATTGTCTAAAAAATAAGTTCTTATATCTCACCGAAAAATGATTATTTAAAGTGATTAGGTCTTATTTTACATGTGATAAAATGCTTGGATGAGGAATGAGGAAAATACACTTGGTAAGATTTAGATTTCTGTTACTACTCAAGCAGCTCGATAGTATGTTTGTGCCATCATGTTGTTTTAAAACCAGATCCAGCCTATGCAGGGTATATCATTGTAGAGTCTTACTAGTTGTAGTAGCTGGCTGGGGTTGTAAGGTCGCAGCTCCATGGGAGCAACAGATGGGGGAATACTTAACTGATTAGTTTGCTAAGAGGACACGATTAAACCTCGACCTACAGGCTTCACACTGAGAATGAGCCGGGAAAAGCTAGAGAAAGAACGGAGATAGTGAATTCAAAGGATTTGACTTTTCTTGGATATTATGACTAAACAGGAGGTTCTTTTGAAAGTATTTCACAGACTGATTAAAGGACTGAAGAAGTGAAAGTAGTGAAGGCTGTGATGAAATCCAGTGTTATTAGACGCTAACATACTATGTGGCTCAGATGAATGAGAATGCAAAGTAATTTGATATGATACAAAGTGAAGTGATTAGAACTAGTTTGTAGATGTGATCAAAGGTTGGATATTTACACTGGGAAAAGGACCAAGAGCTTGGTATGAAGGGCCCCATGGTCTGGCTGAGCGGCCTGGAGGGCTGGAACTTGAATGGTTGTTGTTGTTGACCCCCGGTAGAGTGATCCCTGCTGTACTGCCCTGAGAGGTGGGGGACACAAGGGCAAAGGCATCGTCCAGCAGGGAGTGCATCTGCTGCCGCGCCTCCTCTATGGAAGGCTGTGGAGGCATGTAAGGGGGTGGGGGAGGGGCATGGCCTGGAGGAGAAGACGTGGGGCCCAGGAAGACATCATCAGTTGGAGAAGGACTCCTGTGAGGAGAACCTGGGCCTTGGTCAGGGTCCGACTAGAGGACACACAACAAACAGAACAGGAGGGATTAGACAAAGCAAACGGTCAACGACTATTAATCAGTTTTAAAAGTTTAAAATGACTTCCCTGATTCTTAGTTCTACCACTTCACAGTCACATGGGTTTTTAAAAACAAACTTAAAGGTTTTTGACATATCATGATTTTTTTTCCAAAATGTTTTTATTGAAATTTGAATAAATGACAATATAAAAAGACATCAATAGTATCCAATGACTGAGATGTCAAAACAAAAATACTACTTGCACTCACACACACACACACACACACACACACACACACACACACACACACACACACACACACACACACATACACACACAAAGAGTATAACAATAAATTTACATTATCGTTTAGTGAAAATTCGATTTTCCCCAAATGTAAATGTTACATGATGTCTTTCAACAGAGCCTAAGGAATCAGAGGATTTTTGTTCTTCCAGTTTAACAGAATAAGTCGTCTGGCCAGTAGTGTCACCAACACCAAAACAATACTCTCCTCAGTACTAAGGTCTATAATAATAAAAAAAAAAGATTTTTCATTTGATAGACATTTGCACACAAGTAGGTAAACTGAAAATAATCATTCATCAAAAAAAAGCTTAATCTAGTCACAGCCTTTAGAGCCATCTTGTATTCTACTCTTACAATCTGTTCTATTCACTGGCTAGATCAGGTCACACTGGGAGGAAAGGTGCTTGTATATGAGGTAAGTGTGTGAAATCAAATTACACACTCTAGGCTCAGTGAAGTAAAAGCAATCATGATGTAGTTTATAAGCAGACTGATGTCATGGTTTTACTTTGCTCATTGGGTTTGCACTCCAGAAGTCATAAAAATGGTTTCCACTTGTGAAAGTGATCATGCCGAATTAACACGAATGTTTACGTGTGTCACATTTTCTGTAGTAATCTAGAAGTCAAGGGGAAAAAAATGTCACTGACTTAGCATTTGAATAAAAATGTCATTGATATTATTAGGTGACCTGGAACAATGTCAGCTTCAAGGTTAAGATGTTAAACTCCATTTTTCTCAAAGGGGCACATCTATGAATGGATAGAAAAGGTGAGGTTACACATTGTGTGGCCTCTATTACTGACCACGTAGGCCACATTGTTGACCCCAGGGCACTTCCTGTACGCAGCATCATTGTCCTCAGTGATAAGATGGTCTTTGTCTGCCTCCATCATGCCTCCATTCAGCTGCTCCTTCATCCTCTGTTTAGGGGAACGCCTTCCTCGACCACTACGAAGCATATTGATGAATGTAGTTAAGGCTAATCTGTGCATTCAAGGCTGTAGGATAAACCAACCTGTATGAGGCCTAACCTCTTTTTGGATTCCATAAAGATGGGGGGCATCTGAGAGTCTGGGTCCAGGATCTTATCAATTTGCATCTGTGCTTTTTGATAGATGCGATCCTGGTCCTTGAGGTCTCCGAGGCCAGTAGTCGTGTCATCCATAGCAGGGAAGTCATAGTGGCCCTTCCTCTTTGCACGAAGACGTATTTTGTTACGATGATGCTCGATCTCTGACTTGTGCCTCAATGCAACCTGGATCTGTGAAAGAAACTACTCATCAGACTTCACACCTTAAATACAAAAAAAAAAAAAAAATATATATATATATATATATATATATATATATATATATATATATATAATAAAGTATTAGACCAGCCTTGTTTTCAGTTTCTTGTTCATTTTAACACCTGGCACAACTACACTGAGAGAAAAATCCAGATCTTACCAAGTGTTTCTTCTCATTTCTAGTCCAAATATCTCATCACACTTAAAATATAACGTAATCACCTCAACAATCATATTTCAGGGAGGTCGACAATATTTCTGGAAAATCTTATTTCAAGAAATCTTACCAAGATTGTTTTCAATTATTCCACTGGCAGATTTTTTTTTTGTTTAATCCTAGTAAAAATGAATAAAAAACAAACTTGTTTATAGAGGGGTATTTTTTCCACTGTAAAGGAACATTAATTTGGTTAAATATATCAACAAAAATAGCTCAAAGTAGTTTAATTTCAGAGCTTCCTACTATGCGTTTTCCATGTTTTCTTGACAACAAAATCCCTTCAGTTCTTACAGTACATGAATATCCATGCCATTCTACTGAAAAAAACAGTGATTGCATTCATTCTATGTTTTCTTTTCTGTCTATTTTAGTCACATGACACACACACACAAGACTTACAACTCGACTACATAAATATTGTTTTTGATGGCTTTGGATGATCTACTAATTTTTTTTCCCCACATCTGTATATGCACAGATAAATAACATGCATGAATACTGCATGTTGCATTAATAATAAATGTATTGCTATGCAGACCTCTTTGTTTATCTGGTTGGTGTCCGACAGTTTGCCGTTAGAGGTAGGGCTGTGTAGTGGTGGGACAGGCATAGGTTGCATGGCGATAAGCTGGACTTTGTTTGGCAGTCTCCTGCTTGCATCTGTAGCTCGGGACATCCGGTCAACATGTTCAAAGATGGAGGCTGAGGACAGCTGTTCGTTTGTACCATTCATAGGTGGAGGACCTGTGGAAAACAGGTGTCATAAGTCAGTCAGTGCAGCACTATCACTGCAAATGTATGACAAATGATTCTGAATAGTTGTATAATTGTAGGGGGGTACATTTCACAGTGACGACTAATGCGTAAGGATTCTACAAAACATTTAACTTTTAGTTCACGAAATGTGACTTAGAATAAATGTAAACCACTGGAAAAATTCAAATCTCATCTTATTTTTCCTCATTTCTAGTTCAAATACCTCATTCCACTTAAAATTAGACATAATCACCTAAAGAGTAACTTTTAACTGACACATAAGAACTTATTTTTAGACAATAGAACTGGAAAATTGTATTTCAATAAATCCTACTAAGATCATTTTCAATTGTTCCACTGACAGATTTTGTTGGTTAATTCAAACAAACAACCAAAAAAACAATGGAACAAGTGAAAATGATCTTGGTAACATTAACTGGAATAAGATTTTCCAGATCTATTGTCTAAAAATAAGTTCTTACATGTCAGTTAAAAGTTACTCTTGAGGTGATAATGTCTTATTTTAAGTGGGATGAAATATTTGGACTAGAGATGAGAAAAATATACTTGGTAAGATTAGAAATTTCACAGTGTGGAGCAAATGGAGCAGAAGCAATAACACACAATGAAAACTTATTTCTACTTCCAAAAGCTAGTTTTCAAACAATGGCATTGCCTTTGTTTGTCAGGCCGATTGTCTCTGTTCTGTGACTGACAGCTCAGCAGACAGTGATGGATGGTGAGAACAGGCAGAGCACAAAGCTACCACAGAAACATGTAGACAACACATAGACACAGCTGCTGGAGGTTAAACCTGAGGTCCAAAGAGACACATATGGAAGGAGGACAAACTCTTACCAATTCTATTCTTCCCTGTAGACCACAACAGAAAAGGAAAAAGAAGAGTTTTATTGAGGATAATGAGATAAAATGAAAGAGGTGTAAGTGGTAACTTTCTGTTGACTAGAGGGCGAGTTCACCATTAGTGTACTGGAAAAAAAAATCTAAATGTTACCAAGTGTATTTTTCTCATTTATAGGTGAAATAACTCACACTTAAAAATAAGACACAATCACCTAAAGAGTAACTTTTCAGTGAGGTATAAAGAATGTGTTTCTATACAATAGATCATTTCTAACCTACTCCTTTTGAGCAGTGACTCCTTATTTTGTCCCTTGTTCTTTTGTTCTGTATTTTATTTTGGTTTTTTTTTTTTAAGATGAACTGCTCAAATAAAAATAACTGAACTGAATTTTCACTTGTTCCACTGGCAGAATTTACTGGTTGATTCCCAACGGATCAAGGGAAAATTCTCTTGGTAAGATTTACTGAAACAAGATTTTCCAGATCTATTGATTAAAAAAAAAGTTCTTATATAATCACTGAAATGCTACTCTTTAGGTGATTATTTTAAGTGTGATGAGATATGTTGACTAGAAATGAAGAAAAACACACTTGACTTTTGCAGTGTGCTATTTGGATTTCTAGAAATGGGGGGGTGTTACACACACACACACACACACACACACACACACAAAGAGGAGACAGAAAAAACACAAGTTGAGTCATTCAGTACAACCTAATCCCGTAGCTGATACAAGCCTCTCCTCTGATGTTGTAAAGTTCATTAGTGGGAGAATAGAAAGAAAGGAGCTGCCGATGTTTAGACTTAAAAGTCTGATGTGCAAAGTCATTACATAACGCTGAAAATGTCTGGTATACAATGTACTTTAGTTGTAAACATTGTGGCAGAGCATATACAGTCTCAGACAGAGATTTATCAATAACAAAACACAGGCCATTCCACTGTGGGTGAGTCAGGCTGCAGTCGGTGTGCCTGACTGCCTCTGGCTCCAGTACGTAGCCTCAGAGTGGCATAGCAGGCTTGAATCTATCAACAACCTGTCACATAGAGTAACTTCAGCTAGTTTTTTTACCCTGATGCCTCCCCCTTCTGTCTCTGGCCATGGTTCGACCACTGAATGAATTTTCTAGCAGGTGTTTCGTTTAGTTTTGTTGCAACCCCCTCCCCCCTCCTCCACCCCTCTGTGTAATGTTTATATTACTGTTTATGTCAAAATGGAAGTCTTCATTTCAGCTTCATTCGTCATCACTGCACAGTTCCATCTCCTTTTACTATGTATGGTCCCTCACACACTTCCAGTTTGAGTTGCTTTCTCTTCATGTCTCTATGTCTGTCAAATCCTTTCAGTTTCCTGGTTCCCCCTCCCCCTTTGCCCTTTTCACCGTCTGTGTTTGGAGAAGTGATGTGAGTGTTGCCAGGGCCACTTGCCATTTAAAACATTGATGGGGATCTTACGGGTCTGCTTGCCGTCGCTGGGCGTGGCGTGGCCTCTCAGGTTCTCCTCAGTCAATTCGCGCTCACTGGAATGGTCGCTTAGCACTGAGTCACCATCCGACGGAGAGATCCTACCCAGAAAACACACACTTACATGAATAATGAAAGCGCCAGGACGGACTAACATGCTGGAATGTCATGCATAATCGAAAAAGTGCTCTTCCAGAAAGGTAAAAGCAGGGAGGAGTCTTCGAAGAAATCATTCCAGAGACACCGTGATTAAATTACAACCTTCTTTGTCCTGAAAAGCTATCAAGTTAGAAGAAACAAACAATATCAATCCACTGCAAAACAGCCAGTGCTAAATGACAACTATAAATTAATCCATTCAGCAATAAATTCTGGATTAATGCTTTGGTGTCATATTTATTCTGTTAGTTTGAAAACTTAGTAGACTGGTAGATGAAATGAGCAGCTATAATGTTTTGGTATGAAGTTGCAAATCAATTCACATTTTCAAGAAACTATATGTATATTAAAATATTAATTTAAACAAATTTAAAGCTACAACTATAGTAAGCTAACCCTAAACCTGTTAATCATTTTACATACTCATTTTATGAAAAAATATGTGATTTAGTAAAATAAATATGCACAATTTGTGATCAAATACAATAGCAAATGGAACAGCAGCCACTGTTGAGTATATCAATAATTGATCTGAGGGTCTGTCAGTAGCTTTTTGTCTGGTTGACTGCCTGTCCCAGCTGAACACAGATGAATATAAGAGTGATGGTGTGACAAAACAAATCTCCAACTGTGATTCTTTTCTGTCTATCTACAGGCTGTGGATAAGAAATGAGAAATCCTGATGCAAGTGCACAAGTGCACTTTGTATTGCTACCCGATACTTAAACGAACCGCTAACGCTAATTCATGTGTTTTCTTCTTTTCTCGTACTTAACCTCTTGTGCAATGCTATTTAAAGTCAAGAAAAAAAAAACACATTAACATGCATGATTTCAAAACATATTCCAAATTGCACTGTAGGATTTATGTAGACATGAAACGATTTTATTTCTGCATTGCAATCCACTGAAACAAAATAGATTGAGAAATAAAGGTGTTTTATTTTTATATACAAATGCTACAGCATGTCTTTGAATATTTTTTTTAAATCTTGCCTGTTAATGTGAATTTTTCTTGAGTTCAAATAGTAAGAAACACCACAAGTTTCCAAAGAGAACCTGTGGATAAACACCAAGAAGAAGATATGTATGGTTTCAATTTAATGTATTTAATGTATGTAAGTCTGTACAGCAAAAACCTAAACCTTACCACGTGTACTTTTCTCATTCCGAGCTAAAATATCTCATCACACTTTATTTGATTTCTAGCATTATTTAGGTGGGAAAATGCACATGTTTATACGTTTCATTTCAGTATTAACATATAAATGTGCCGGAGTTAGCGTCAGTCCTACTTTTCATCCACTGTTCCCATTTGATATAAGACAATCACCAAAATAGTAACTTTTCAGTGAGATTTAGGAACTTATTTTTAGACAACAAATTTTGAAAATGTTATTTCAAGAAATCTTGCTATGAAAAAAATATTACTATGAATATTTTTTTTTGTGAAATTCAAGTTTTGTTTTTACTTAATTCAGGCCAAAAAAATATCTGGCAACAAAACAAGTGAAAAATGATCTTGGTCAAATTTCTTCAAATAAGATTTTCTAGATCTATTGCCTATACATCAGTTCTTATATTTCAGTGAAAATAGAGAGATATTTCAACTAGAAATGAGAAAAATACACATGGTAAGATTTAGATTTTTGCAGTGTGCATTGTTGGACGAACAGCGCTGACACCGACCTTCCTCGTCTTCGACTGGTGCGGGACGCCTTGGTTGACGAGGCGGAGTTCTTCGAAATGGGGGTGGGTATTTCCCCGTTCTCAGATGGACTCAAACCATCTTTAATGGACATGGGGAGGGGTCCCGGACCTGATGGGAGTGGCTCCTGGATTACCATGACATCATCCTTACTCTGCTGGCCAAGGTGCAGCTTGGCAAAATCAAAGCCTTTCACACTGGGAGCCTGCAGCTGTGGAAGCGGGGCAGATATGAAGGAAAGCTAAGAGTGTGAGAGAAGAAAAAGAATAGGAATAAAAAAAGTGTTCATGGAAATAAGAGTTGGAAGGAAAGGTGACATGAGGTTAAGTGTCACCACACCGTACTACAATCACAAAAATGCACAAATTAAAACATTCACAAAGCAGTGAAACTCTGTTCAACTCAGGAAACTCATAAGTGATAGAGCAACGTCTGCCAGATAGACAGATGAACAAGCACATAATTAGGGCAGAAAAGCAAGTCAGACATTAATGAGTAAAGAGAAAGAGTGTGTGAAGAGAGAGAGAGAGAGAGAGAGAGAGAGAGAGAGAGAGGGAGAGAGGGAGAGAGGGAGAGAGGGAGAGAGAGATGTGGAGAAACACTGATCTGCTCGCTTTTCCTTTTGGAGGGGGATGGAAGCAGTGAGCCTACTTGAGTGTAAAGCCCTAGGGAGTTTCAACACGCAAAAAGAGTAAACAGAGGATGTCAAATCTCAGCATGTGTGCCTAAGTCTGGGCTTGTGACGCCAAAGAGTGGCTGCAACAACAGAGAAGAGTGACATGACAGGACGTCGGTTAATTCTCTGAGTTATACGTCCGCTGATTTGGAAGGGGGTGAATTTAGCGATGCAAAATGTGTGGCTTATAAGAGGCTTGTTGGTATAAAACTGCTAATCCAGTGTGATGCTTGCCAGTGTGAAACAGCTTATGCGGAGAGTGAGGTGGTGTGTGTGTGTTTATGTGCGCTGCTCTCTGCGGCGCATAAACAAGGACGGTCTTTCAAAGAGGAAGGCATTCAAAAAGCTGCAGCTGAAATAGAAAAACAAGCCCCGTTTCACTATAATTAACACTGAGGCTGAATGAAAGCGCGCACACATAGCTAGTGATACGTCCCCCGCACATTACGATCACAAATTACTATTTAGGCAAATGGCAAATCTGGGAAGCAGTCATAACAAACAGTAAATACACAGATAGAAAAGTCTATAAATCTACTCCTTTACATCACACACACACACACACTAACACACACACACACACACACACTAACACACCCAGAGTAGAATCCATGTAGAATTCTGGATTTGTTTCAGGGTAGCAGGATCCACATCTCCTCTAGTGCAAACAAGTACTAGTCTCTATGGCTACAGTACAATTATACCTCCTCCTGGGTTCTCCTTCCTTTAGACACGAGTTTTGATTTCTCCTCTTTCTTCATCTCTCCTGCTTCCTTCAGCTTTGCTACGTTCTTTTGCTGCGTTTGCTGTGCTAGTTTACTTTCTCGTTTGTTAATTTTCCCATTTTCCTCATCTTTGTCCTCATCTTCCTCCTCTTCCCCTTCTTCATATTCTTCTTCTTCTTCTTCTTCTTCTTCTTCTTCCCCCTCCTCCTCCTCTTCAATGGTCATACACTGTTTGCTCTTGAGAGGAGCTACCGGTCTCTAAGCAGAAGCAATTTTGGAAAGTATAAATTTCTATCCGTCATATTCCCAACACTTTATATCTTCTAAGGACTTCAGGATTAACTGCATCTATGGTGTTGTTCTTTACAAACCACATGGTGATATTTACCAGTCACTGCAAGCACACACAAAATAGTTTAATCTAGATCCTCTACAAAACACCAGGCACTACGCTGTACCTTCCTCCCTTTAACATTCTCCTGCTCCTCATCTTCTTCTTCATACTCCTCCTCCTCTTCTTCTTCCTCATATTCCCACTCTTCTTCCTCACTAAGCTCTATCTGGCTTCTAGTTGTCTGAGGAAGAGAGGTCCTTGATTCTCCCAGTGAGGTAGTAGACTGAGAGAAGAGGAGTGGTGTTAAGTGACAGATGATTGTGTTAACAAGAAAGGGCAGGGTAGTGATAGTTGCCTCAACAGATTAGATTCAATGCAATAAACCAGTGTGAAGGCTGGAGCACAGTCACTAACCCCAACTTGAAACAACAGACATATAGAAACAAAAGTCATGCATCAGTACAAAAGACAGGCAGCTGAAAAAATACACACATAAATATCCACGGAGATCCCAATTTGCGTGTACTAATTTGCTTGTCCAATGTGGAATTTTGCATGGGGGGGTTGGATCAAAGTTTGCAACGGATTTAATAAGATTGCTTGCAAATGTCAATAAGTGCAAAATCTATTTAAATGAGGAATTTGCTGTCCAGCACTAATGGTAATGGTGCAAAAAAAATTGCACAAACACCTGAAACCGCAAAATTGGTTTCAGGTTTGATAAATCCCTTTGCGTGTGCTAAGTTAATACATTTTCATTTTCTCCTCCCACCATATTGCATATTCATTGTGTCAAACATATTAACTGGATGCAGACGTGCTATTTTGCACCTTTGACAGATGCAACACTTTGTGCAAACCAGTTTGTAAATGTTTTTGCTTATACAATGAGTTTGCACATGTTTTAATATGCAAGCCTTTAGTAGATCGGGCCAAAAGTCTCTTCACAAGTTAAAAAATGTTATACAAAAGACATGAATGAAATGTATTAATTAGATGTGTTCTATGTGCTTAGTAGTTATCAAAGTTTTTAATCACCTGACATCATTGACCCAAATCCTTGATGTCATTGATGAGGCCATGAATATAGCAAAAAGCATAAATAAATTGAATAGCACATGATGTGCTTCGTGCAACTAATGGTGCCCATTAAATAAGGAAAAAAACCCCAACAATATCTACTTTTCATTTTAGAATTTCCACAGATTTGTCTATTCATTTGCTCTTGTGACACATTTGTTAAACTGCATAGAGACTTTATGGACACCCAATAAATTCAATGGAATGATGGTTGCTGAGTAAAAGCAGTGAGAGTCAGTTACTGCTGTGGCAGTTGTGGGGAAAGGTTGTTAAAGTGAAGTCAAAAAATCTAAACATTAACCCCAGACCCATCATGTACCAATATAGCGACATGATAAATTCTAATCCAGTTCATGTCTTTTTAATACATCTCTCGTACCCTATCATTAAAGTTTTACTAATCTCATTTGAAGAAGAAATGATGAAGACGAAGTCTACATTCGTGCAGTCCTACAGCACATTTGTGACAATGACAGATGCACACTTCATTAGCAGTAGAATTTATAAGTGATCTCATTTTTGGATTTCCAGAACAGATGCCTCCAACTTTTCAGTGTGGAACAATCCAACAGTGCTGCTTATAGAACACAGTGTCTAAGTACAGGTGTTAGGTGATTATCACGGCCCATCTGCATTTATAGGAGTTATTTAAAAACTGGTGAATTATCCTTTATCCTGTACCATGGAAGGTAACAGAACCAAACCAAATCTGAGCAAAAGAGTGGCACAGGCTAATGCATTCCAATAATGAGCTGTCAAGAATGAGCCGTTATGCTGTGAACACACACACACACACACACACACACACATACACATATAGAAGTCTATACGAAAATGCATCCTACCTTCTGTCTCTGCTGGATGGATGTCATAGCGTCCGGCTGGAACTCCAACTTGTCTGTTCGACACAGTTTCCAGTAGAGGATGGAAATGATAATGATGACCACGAGGAGCGGGATCACCACTCCGATGACGATCCATAAATTGGTATTCTCGCTTTCAGAGGGTGAAGTCGCCACCTTCTCTAAAGCTACATAGAGAAACAAGAGGAACTCAACCACAAAACCTTAAGTGATATTTAACATTAAAATAATAAGTACAAAATGTCACATATTTCCTGATCTAATTTTGAAGTTTATTAATAAACAACCTCAGTGGTAAGCTAAACATGCAGCGGTGTGTTGGCTCTTGTCAAACTGCTGTAATCTTCAATGCAAGACCTTCATTAGTTTTAATTAACACTCATTTCATCCCCTGGGAAAGTACGGTAAAAGAACACAGTCAACACAGAAACACAAGTCTCTGGAGGAGCTCTTGTTAAACCTTCATACTTTGTTCAGATCCCTAATGAGGAAGACAATCTTTTGGTACAGTGTACAAGGGAGATAATTAGCTGAAAACATCCAAAGGAATGCATGGAGCTGGTAGTAAATATCATGTCCTACTTTCTTATTTTTTTATTTTTTTTTTTTAGAAACGTCTGAACAATGACACATTAGGTTTGTCATTAAACCACAGCGGACCACAATGTTGACTTATAAAATATTTCCTCTGGCCTCTATTCAAGTTCTAATATAAGCGCTCAGTAAAAATAAAAAGGGGAATGTCAAGTGAGCTGTGAGTGTGATTAAAAAACTCCTTCAACTATTAGAAATAAAGGACATTACTTTGGGAAGGACCATTGATTTCAATTGGACTCAGGTGTCATTCACATGGATATTTCAGAAATATGTAACGGGGGCTTCAGTTCATCATCATAGTTAATTATTATGCAAAAGGTACTTACGCTGTGCCAAAATACCCTGGACACGATATCCCAAAACGATGGCAGCTCTTTGAACATCCAGGCTGTTAAGCAAGTTGGCTGTTTGAGTCGCAGGCACCCTTTGTCCGCTGGGATCCTCAACAAAATATACAATTTCCATCGGGTGGTCCGTACCAACAAGCCGGTTTGCACTCACAATCTGTAAAACAAAACAGGCAAAAGATGCTTTTATAGTGGTGGAAAAAAGTTTGATATGTTGCATTAAAAATTAATTAAAATTAAGTCACTGCAAAGTATTGTTTCCTTCTCCAAACCCACATGTTCTGCTCTGTTCCAGCAGAAAAACATCCAGGATATGACATGTTCAAACGGTCAATAATTTAGTTTTGTTAGTTTTTTTCTTATAAAACAAAATACATAATTTGCATCCGTTTGTCTGATGCAGTTACATCTTTTGTAACACAAACAATATTTGTCTGCAAACATTTCATGACAAAATTTTTAAAGGTGTGTGAAATATTTTTTGTACTATTGTAGTTGTTTCCTCACATATTAACAAAATATGATACAATTATATGGTATGAGAGCTTCTTACTGATACCATGACATTCAAGTCCTAATTATGTCGTCTTTATATAGTGGAGTAAATGGTTATATCGTTCTTTTCCACCTTCATGGTGCTCTTTACCTGAGCATCAAATTCACCCATTCACTCATACACCAGTAGGTTTCTAAGGTTCTGTCAGTCCTACTGGGAGCCTAAGTCAACGTTCATCGTCTTGCTCAAGGACACTTCGACATGTGGACAGCCAGAGCTGGGACACAAAACCCCAACCTCTCGGTCATTGGGCGACCCACTCTACCAACTCAGCTCAGCCACAGCATTTTTTGCCATGAATGAAACAAAACAAATGGTTAAAAGTTTCAGAAGTTTGCAAAAATAAAGCCCTTAAAAGTGACTTAATGTGTAGACATTTTATCAGATCACAGTACTCGGACATTTTAGAAAAAGCGGATCCATGTAGGGCTCTGGTACTGACCCTGATCACACCCAGTGCTCCTTCTCTCCTCCACTGATGTTCCCTTTGAAGTGACATATTTTACATACTGGTAACAACCTTATTCTGAGAATGTAAGGATTATAAACTACAAATATTTATGCAAAAATGTAGGGACTGAAAGTAAAAATTCACCAGAAAAATAAATACTCGAGTAAAGAACAGATGGCTAAAAAAAATCTACTTAAGTACAGTAACAAAGTACTTATACTTAGTCATTTCCCATCTTTGGCCAAGAAGAATGGGTAGCTTTATTGTCCATCACATGCAAAACTTCCATCTGTCATTGATATCAGAGGAACCAATACAAAGAATGAAGAGCGGGGGTATGTAAACTTATGATCAGGGTCATTTGGATAGACAGCACAGTGTAAGTACCTTTTTAAATAGAGGAAGCACAATTGTTTGATAATAAATGACTTCACCAAACTACTAGCCAGAAGTGAAAATTTTTTTATTTCTTTTATCATTCATATCCTCTGAAAATTAGCCAAAGGTAAAATTATCACAAATTCTGCTCGGGTATGTAAACTTATGAGCACAAGTGTACCTAGAACAGAGCAGCCTTCTTGATACGTTTGTGAAGTATGTTGGTGTTGCTGCCTTTGATGCTGCTATTCCACCAAACAGCTGCAAATAAAATGGTGCTGGTCATAAGAGCCTAGTAAAAACACCACCCCCAGGTATCTGTAGTAATCATTCTGTTTGATGTCTTTTTCTCTATATAAACATAACAGAAATGGGAAGACATGATGTAGATGTGATGTACAAAATTAGATTGATCATCCTTATAAATTCTTTCCTTGGCCATGGGCTCAGGATTCCACTGCTTACAGTTTTAATTTGTTTATTGATCATGTCTGTTCATAAGCTTGTACCATGTGTTCAGCACTTTTTCTTTTTCTTTGATTTGTTTAGCTTCTCTTATCTAGCTAATGGACAGTGCAGCCAGAAAAGAAACGCTTTCAAAACTGAATGATGAAACCAAAAAAGATGAGAGACTACTCTACTCTTGCATCTGATGAGGACCGCAATGACCAAAATGGCACAATTTCAAATATAAGGATTTATTTTTACTGCAAAGTACAAGACCTTGGTTTCTATAAGGGTCTGTATCATGTATAAGTTCTCATTTTATCTCATTGTCATCGTGTAATTATTAGTAATAGAAACTCATAGTTGTAGACTACAGTAATGATTGGGGTGTGTATTGGCAAGAATATGGCGATATGATACAAATCAGAATATGAGGATCATAATACATCACGGTCCTGTTTACAAGGTGTTTTTTTTGTGTGTATTTTTAAAAAAGATTATTTCTTGTAAAATTTTAATTACATCAGAAATACTAAATTCAGAACAGGAGCCAATGCTTTATCACAAAACTTCCATCTGTAACAAGTTCAAATGTAGGATTTGGATAAAGTTATAACATGCAGCTTTACCAGTACAACAAACACACACACACAGACAAAAAATAAATTGTGTAGATTAAAGTTTAAGATACTACTCTATAAATAAAATAGCCTAATAAACAATAAAAAAAGGAAACAAAAAACAAACAAACATAAACTTCCACCATATCTGCATTTGAATGAACATCTAAAATTATGGACATATTATTGTGAAATGAAATATCACGCGATGTTGCTCAACTGATATATTGAACAGTTTTATTTGTTTATACTCTGCCCTGGTGTCAAACACATAAACATAATGTAGACATATGAACAGAACAGACATACCACGCTTATATCAGATTGTCTTTTGTATTCCCATCAGAGCATTCTTTGTTTGAATATGTCTCCATAGTATCTAATATGTCTGTGTGTGTGTGTGCATGCAGTGTCCCACTGGGTGCCCCAAGGCGCAGCACAGTCTGCTGTCTGCATTACTGGAAAGAGTAAAGTGTAGGTTATGTGCCTGGGCAGATTCACTCATCCAGGGTCTGATCTAGTTCATGCACGGTTTATTAGAGTGGAAAGACGGCTACATAAATGTGTGTTATTGCATGACCTCGATTCATCTGTCCAGGCAGACTCATAAGGTGACAATACTGCACTCATTCTGTGATAGTCTAGGGCATGTGTTTGAGATATTTATATGGGAGTATAAAAGACAGTAGGACAAAAGATTCTTTAGAGGTTTAGATGTGCAGTCTGAGTCACTGTGCTCTCATTATATATAACAAACATTCAAAGATGAGCATCTTTGAAATGTAAAAAAGACAACTAGGACTTTTCAATGACAATATCCTATTACGACTGAAAGGAACACAAGTGCCTTTGTAATGTGTGAATGTGAAGAACATAATTTTTCCAGAGTCTAAAATTAGATATCAAACCAGTATACAGAGAAGCGGTGCAGGTTTACTACTAACATGCCCCTCTGTTCTCTGAAATTGCTCTGTGGTTTTTATAGAGACAACATTGCAGGAGGTAGAAAGGTCAGAAATGGTGAAGTTGCTACTCAGCCAAGGATGATATTTATCACTCTGGCAGGCCTCCTGTTTAAAGACCACTGTATGCACTCAGACTTCATGAAGCCAGATCAAATATGCATTTCTCGTCTCTCGTAACAAGTCTCTGTTATCTGAGTGTTTGGTTCTTCCTCCTCCTCTGATTTCTGATTCTTTTATACCTGCTTTTGTCTTAGCATCTCTCCCTTCGTAACTCTCAACAACACGCACATTCTTAATCATCCCAACTGTAGAATACAGATAGTGAAAGAGAAACAATTAATAATTGATCTGCTCTTAGCAGCTCTGTGACTCACAGGAGCCATCAAGTAATAGGAGCGAAGTGAGGAAGAGGAGAAAGAACAAGGACTTGTAAGGTTGTGGTCTTTGAGTGTCTGGCCCCTGGGCTGAATTGGATGTTGTTGCCATGGAAACAGAAGCCCGTCCTGTCCCCTTAGAGATGAGCTGAGCAGGTGCAGAGCATACACACAAAAGCTAGAGACTGATTAGTAAAGCAGTAAGGCTTTCAGTGGTTACAAACACTGCAATGCTCACATAATGAGTCCTCAGTACTCGGGTGGTTAGAGAGAGCCGGCATCAGGGAATAATGATATAAATGGTGCAAAAGAAGAACGTATTAAGATTTAGTGGGAGATCTTCACACAAAGTTGTAATTGTAAACTTTAGAAAGTTTAGTCATGTAATGAATAAGAAAACAGAAACTGGGAAGAAAAATTGAAAAGTCAAGAGATGAGTCACTATTTTATCATAAACACATAGTCTCGCAGGATGCCTAACCTTTACTTCCTGTCTACTATAAAATATCCATGGTTTTCAACAAAATAAATATTAAAAAAGCACCCAGTAAACTGTATGATTAAGATAAAAAAAGAAAAACAGATGCAGTACCTGAACACTGCTGTTGCCTATAGAGGTGGCTCTCTTCACACGTCGGACTACTCCCATCGCTTCCCCGAGTAACATGGCCACCCTGCGTTCCATATTTGCTTGGAAGGTCCTCTCACCAACTTTCTGGTCCAGCACACCCAATAGCACTACACACACACACAAGCAGAAAGAAGATAGCATATTATCACCTTTGTGAGCCTCATGTTTCAGATGTCGCAGCAATATTTCTGTAAATCAAAAGCTCATCATACCTGTTTTAACCCAGGAGGAGCGCAACACGTCACTGGTATTTAACTCAGGATAATGGAAAGCTGAAGGAATAAACAACAATTTCTGTTTAAAACCTTGAACTCCAATTCACTGTTCAAAATTAAAAGGAGTGAATAACACTATGTTAAAATGAATGATGTTCACTATTAACTATTAACTTGTAAACGATATTAATAGCATTTGACTCATTATAAGTCATTGTGAAGTACTTATCAACAGCCTATTCCACAATGACTAGGCCATTAACTGTTTGTTTAAAACAATTAAGGAAGCTATACATGAATTGTGATGTTAATATGATTACCGTAGATCACAGAAATAGCCATCCTTGCATTAATAACACAATATAAGCACATATGCTTCCTTACTTTTTGTCAGTAAGCAGTTTTTGCTAAGTTAAATGCCTGGAGTTGTCATGTGGAATAATGCATTAATAAGCCAAAACGTATGCAAATATTTATACACGACATGAAGGTAACAGATAAACAGCTACATCTGAGTGAGAATGCATGATAAACAGTACTTACGCTCAGCGATTTGCAGCACTGGAAAACCCATGTAGTAACTGAATTCAACCATAGTGAGCTTCATTAATGAGTTGCTGACCTCTGAACCCATCAGATAACCCCTAGAACCACGTACAGTGAAAGTAATGTCCACTGGCTGCCTGACGAGTCGCTGTTCCTGATATTTAGGAGGAGCCATGGTGATGTTTACAATCTGAAACCCAAAGAGACAGAGATGTACCATTTAGTGGAGTGGTGATAATACATCGAAACATACAAAACATTTTCCATTTTGTTGGTGCTGTTGCTCATGGGAAACTTTACTCATTTACAATAATCTCCCTCATTCTCAAAATCACTGGCATCAATGATGAGAAAGTCAAACAGAAAACTGGGCAGTGCAGCCCAGGGCACAATTTATTAGCTGTTCATAAAACATTCCCATGCTGTGACAAATGTTAGATTTAATTCTAACATTATTCCAACTAAAAGACTATAATACTGGCATCAGTGTAATAGGATTACACAAAACTGTGCTGAAGCCAACTTACTACATAGCCAAATAAGCTGTGTATTAACAAACAGTAAGCTTCTTTAATACTCAACAACTAGAGCATGAACTCCCCCAAGAAGAAGAACCCGAGGAAGGACTTCAAGTATCTTTTGTGTCCTGTTTATAAAAAGGGAATAAGGCAGTGTGAGGTTGACAGGAGGATTGGTGTGAGCTGACAAGCCTGAAGGCGCCTGAACTATCACCTACTCATAACCTCAAAGAATGAGATTCTGAATACACCGGGCAATTCTTTAGGTGGGTGTTTGCACTAACAGGAAGCAATGATTAGAACAGGCTCTATTTTGCGATGACAGGAGACAACTGATGTGTTGTGTGCATCTGATGAGGATGAAGGTCCCCTGGTAAGAACTGGAGAATGTGGTTAGGGAAAGTGACGTTAAAGCTATTATTCCATCGTCAAGGTCTAATAAACAATGGAAAAGGAATGAATGGGTTGAGTGTGAATCTCTTTCTATGACACAAATCTGTAGTTTAGGTCCCCAGCAGAGATTTTAATAGCATTCTCAGCTTCCCTGGGACACTACTGTGTGTGACGGTTTTACGTAAATACAAAAGGACAATTATGAATACACTGAATAGGTCCTTTCCATGTTTTGCAATGCAAGAACCCAGGCGAAGTTAGGGTAAGCCTCATCAATGGCAATCCTTCAATTCAAGGCTAACCTCTGCCAAGGAGGTTATGTTTTTGCCAGTTTGTCTGTCTGTTAGTTAGCAAGATGACTCAAAAACTTATGGATGGATTTTGATGAAATTTTCAGGGTAGGTTTATAATGGGGAGATCTAGAACTGATTTGACTTTGGTGGTGATCCGGGGGGGGGGGGGTCTACCTTGGCGGAGGTCTGCGCTCTCAGAGTACTTTTCTAGTAATGTTTTTGTTTTGACATGACATTAAATTAAAGATATTTTAGCTTTGTAAGACAATGCAGCATGTCTCCTTGATTTCTAAACTAACACTGTTCATGTGAATGAACTAAGCCAATCTAATAGAGGGACAAAGGCCATAAAGTTTAGAGGTTCAAAGCCATAATGAAACAAGCACTGCTCAAAACACATCTGCAGGGGTGCTGGCCAAGTGCTTGACCTTTCCCACTTACATGCACCGTGAAGTTGGTTGACTCCTTTGACCGCCGACAAACTTCTGCAAAGGCTTTGGTTAAACCTTTCTCAATGCTCTCACTGAAGTTGCAATATCGCACGTCTATGTGACTGGGAACAAACTGCAGTACTGCACAGAGGGAACATGAAAAGACTGTGAGATTAACCTTGGGGAAAAAAAAAGGAAAATATTAAATGTTGACAGTTTATGGTCACTGGAAACAAAGAGCGGCAGTTCTGATGAAAGCTTATGTACCTGTGTGGACTTGATATTTATTATCCGGTGTTGTCCAGTTGGGAGAAACAGACAAGAAGCGGCGGCCAGACCTTCGCAGTGAGTTGACGACAGATATGGCAGTGTACACAACTGGGCCAGATACTACTCGAAACACAAATTTTGGTGGGGGGTCTATAACCTTTAAACACAAAGTAAAATTTAATTAAAAGTCACTCATTAGAATACTGTGGTAAGATGCTATGTTTTAAATAAATGAGGATCACTCCGAGTCTTTGTGTGATTACCCCTGTGGTTTGTTTATTACAGAACCACAGATAACAAACTGAGGAAGTGGCTTCGCCTTCAGGGTTCATCTGAATGGTTCTCATGTACATGTGCACACACACACACACACACCAATTCATTATAGAGAAAGATGAAAAGCCCATGTACTTAAATGTGTATATTACAAATCCGTCCACTCACACTAATGTTAGTCTGCTTAATACTCAGACATGAAGAACAAATTCATTTTAATATCAGTTATTTCCATAACAAACCCAAAATCCAATACACAAACCACTTTTAAACCATGTTTGCAGTTTGAAAATTGCAATACATAAAAGTGTGTCAAGGGTCTTAAGTTTATTAAACTTACCTGTAGTTCAACTGATCTATTGAATTCCACCTTCAGAATGTCTCTGATTTGAGATTTGGCATATCCAATAGTGGCCCCAGAAGGAAAACCTTTATGACAAAGTGTTATTGCTTGGTTAAAATCATATTCAGAGGACATAATGCACATTCAAATTCAAATTTTAAGCTACAATTGTCATTATTTTCTTGTCATGTGTGTTTATAAAACGGCGATAATATGACACAGGTATAATAACATGTCAAACTTACTCATTTTTACTAAATAAATAGGTTTGTCAACCCTGCAGAGGTACTGTCTTGAAGTCTGTGCTGTAGTCGGGGTCTTTATACTGGTCTTAGAGATGATGGTGTCATTTGTGGAAGCTTCAGCCGTAGCAGCAATTTTCGTGGTGGCTTGATGAGGAGTAGTGCTGGCAGTTGTTGCTGTGGGTACAGCGGAAACTGTATTAGCATCACTGTTGGCTGGGATCAAGGTCACTGTGGCTGGGATGTCAGCTCCATCTTCAGTCACCCCCTGATCACCAACCATGACTGGAGGGACCAGGGATGTGGTTTCATTTGAAACTTCAGTGGCATTGAGAGTTAGTTCAGTGGTAATAGAAGTGTTCTGGGGACTTTTCTCTGTTGTTGGAGAAGCAGCTGTGTTGGCCACAGGTTCAGTGGGTCCAGGTGTGAAGGTTATTGTTGCGGTGACGACTGGGGTAGAGTATATCATACTTTGTACGAAAGGATCATCAGTTTCAAACCAGTGGACGTCTGTGAGTGAGGAAGAGATCACAACTTCTGGCAGGAAAGCTGTTGCATTCGGTAGAATAGCTGTTAACACACTGCTGTCCATTTCTGTAGTTAGGGTAACGGCAGATGGAGTACCCCAGACAGAGGACGAGGATTCAAGGACAAGGCTTGTAGCTATGGAAGGATCCAGAAAAAGCCTAGATACATTAACCAGTTGATGGCTCTCCTCTGTTGTTAGTACTGGGGTTGTTTCATTGATTGGCTCAAACCCTGACAGATCGCTGGAGGACTCCTGTTCGTAGAGTTTGCCATCATCGGTGGAGCCGCTGGTGGGTGCCATGTCTGTAGTACCAATTGGCACCATGGTAATATTCCCCCTTTGTTCAGCTCCAGTATCGGAATTTGCATTCTCCTTCAGCTGAGTAGTGTAATACTCCAAGCTATTCATGTCAGGTAGGAGGACATCTGTAGGTTCAATGGTATATGTATCAAACCAATCTATGGCTGACGCCTCCGTTATATCGCTGTGAAGTGACGGAGTTGGCGTGATTATAAAGTGGAGTGCAGGGGAAGAAGAAGAAAGGTAAATAGATGTAGATGGATCAATGGTGCTGTGCGCTGTCATGAGGCTGGGGGATGATGACACATGAAGAGGATGTAAGGATGAAAGTGATATGCCCACCCTAGAGGGGAAAGATGTGTCATAGCTTTCTGTTGAGTCTTCTATATCATACATATCTGAGGGAACCTTAGTGACCATGGAGTAGTCATCTCCTTCAGAACCCAGAAATGACATTGTCTCCAGGTAGTCTCCAGACCCCCAGTCCACATCCATGGTGTTGGTGGGGAAGAATTCCTCTGGAGATACTTCAGTAGGTTCAGATAAAGGTGACGTGGGGTGGGGGCTGAAGAAAGGCACATAGAAACTGGGCGCCAAAATGTCGTCTGGATTGAGAAGCATGTTTGGAACGTGTGCTGGTTTGCTCTCTGGCAAAGGTGCACTGCTTGGACTACGAAAACTCATATCCAAGACATTAGTTGAAGCCTTTAAAGATTGATTGGGGTCAGGTGCATCTGCTTGATAGTCAGGAAACATCACTTTAGTGGGTTTGAGAAGGGGTTGACCAGGAAGTGAGGTCAAGATTGGTAGATTTTGCTTTGAGGCACCATCGTTTTGCTCACTGTAAGCTGCCAGAAGTGCATCTGAAGATGTCTGCTCAGGGGTAAAATGAAATTGGGGAACTGCTGACATTGATGAAGTGGGCGGGGTTAATGAGGTTGCATTTGGCTGAGGCTGCAGCTGGGATATTACAGCAGTTGGGGAGTGAGACAAAGTAGAATTTGTCCTTGCTAGCTTCCAGTCAGTGGAGAACTTAGTTAATGTCTCCAATTGTGGGTTGGAAGCTAACACAGGTTCAGAAGGGCTCATCGGTGGTGTCGGTGGATGTGGTGCTTCTTCGCGGAGGTCACTTGGCATGAAGGTTTTAGAGTTTTTACGTGTAACATGCTCCCACTTCATGGCATTAGCAGTTATAGCTTCATGGTTTGGTTGTGGAATCGATGGCAGGAGGTCTGGGTCCCCAAAGGCAGTAAAATGTGACGTTGGTAAGGCTGATGGTGATGACCCTGTTGAGGTTGGAACACCTTTGAGAAAATCCATGGAGCGGAGTGTCCACTCCAAATGAGGCTCATCTGCAAAAGAACAAAGAAAATTGTTCAATTTACTACTGAATGAAACAGACGGTACTTTGAACATACCAGAAATATTTATACAAATAAGCCTTTACAAACAACCCAACACCATAGTACACAGTTAAAAAAACAACACCACAAAATTACTTTCAAGCTGTGTGCAAATGAACAGATAGAGTACAGCTTTCCCGGGCCCTACAAGAAGAAAATTACCATTGATCTACAGTATGAGGAAATAGTTAAATACTATTGACCAAGCTCAAGGACGTTACCAGTATATAGGATTGCCATTTATCATGAAATGAGCTATTCTACCAATAGTAACATCTAAGCCAAAGGTTACAGAATGATTAATAGATTTCACAGAATTGTAAGACACTTTAATCTGTGGAAGAAAGACTTGGACTAGTTTATATTTATATAAAATCAATACTATATTGACAAATTATTCTGAAAGACCAACTATTGATGTGCAGTGAAATTTGAGATATACCAAACATTGAGTAAGGCTGACTAGAAAGCATCAATTTGTATTACTGAAGTAACTAGAGTATTTGAAAAGTAAAGTATGGTTAACTGACATGTAGCACTTCACTCTATCCTTGTTTGTACATGTTGACTCTAAAGAAAAATCATTAGGCCATTTCTTGTGTCCCATTTGCTAAAGAGGTAACAAGACGGAGGCATTGATCTTGAGGAAAATACCAATATGCAGCGGAAGTAAAGAGACAATGTACTGAACAACAATGAGAAAAACACAGGAGGCTACATTGTAGTATCACAAAAACATTATCTTTTTGACTCAAGTTCTTGGTTAGCTACGCTCTTTACCAGTACAGTCTATACCAATGGAAGGAATAGGCTACCTCCCATATGTCTAATGTTAAGTGACCTGAGAGTGATGAATGGAGCAATTTACAGCTCATCAGGAAGCAACACAAAGCATTACAGTCCTTAAAGGCCGACATTAGACAAGGCAAGTGATGGTTATGCAAGGCATTTCTAACCTAATTTGAGGGCCAAAGGCATTTCTCTCTGTATTACATAACATAATGTATGATGTATGATTTAATTTGGAAAAAGCTCTGATTACACTACATTGTCAGAGCTTATCATGTTCAAGGAAGCATTACATGAGCTTTGGAGAAGGTTACGGAATAAATATTTAAAAATACATGATAATAGGCCTATTAACACTTAGCTCTGGAGTTAGCCGGGTTTGTATCCCAAACACATTTCACACATTTTCAAGCATCTGTAACATTCAGATGAGCTTTTTTGGTTCTGCTGCAGGAATTGTTTTATTTGTATTGTTGCTGATCCACACTAAAATGAAATAGAGGGTGGGTCAATTTACATTAGGGTTATCATTGTCTTATGCCTCTTGAGGTTATAGACATTAATGTAAGCCAAAAACAAGAGCAATGCTTGAATTAGAGGTATTACAAGGTTATGGAAACCACATGTATATGAAAATACACAATAATTACATTAAGATCAGTGAAGACTCCATTTCTTAGAAGTGCCCTTGAAAGCAGGTCTTGAATAGAGTACAAGTTTAAAGGCTAGTCCATTAATGCCACTGCCAGAAGCAACCCACCAAAGACTCTCCACAGTGACTCAGCAGCTGCTGGTAACGTTGCGGCTCTTTGTCGTGTACAGAATAGATGCTCTGCCGAATCCCAGACACACTTGAAAAGAGCTACAGAATCAGCTGAGGACGATGACTATTTATAACACAGGGTGCACAGAACAGATCACTTATAAAAAGCATCAACAAAAAAATAATATATCCTTCTGCAGTGTCATCTTCAATTTACTGCATTGCTGCGTAAAAGCCAAGACGCCTTTGGCTTGGCCCAAGAGAAATCTCTAGACTTAATTACAACCTACACTGGTACCTTAATTGAGTCAACATGCTATTATAACTAAACCCACTGGAAAGGACTTGAGGAAAAAAGCCAACACTTTCTTCTCTGAAGCTTAGTCTGTGCTGCACATTCCCTGAAACTGCCACAGCTCCCCGTCTGCTGTGCCAAGTGTTTGAACCCACAGGGATTTAATGCACAGCTGGGCTGATACACACACACACACACACACACACACTGAGCACACTGGCTGAGCACACCAAATAATGTTCTTAAATATTATTAAGATATTTTAAAAAAAACACAGGAGGAGGCAGCGTCTAGTTGTGCGGAAGTTATAAATAATCACAAGAACAAAGAGTGGAGAAGAGGAAACCACGGTACTTGGTGCAATGTGTTTGATATAGATGGAGTCACATTAAAGAGGACAGTAGAGATGTAAGTTTTACTGGTCAAACTAAAAGATAGAATCGCTTTTGAGTCAGTAGCTCCTTTTCCACAGTACTTCTGTTATAAGAATATTTTACCTTTATTCTACAATGATGAAATGGTGGATCATTTGGTTCCACCTCTGGAATGCCTCTGGAGGTAAAGGTGGAATGCTATGTAAAAGAAACACCTCTTCTTATGTAAACAAGGTGTCGTTTTGATGATGTATCGTGTGTGCGATTTAAAAATGAGTGCGGGCTGTGTGCAGTAATACATATAACAATGCGACCAGAAAGATGAAGAACTGGCGAGACACCAGGATCCACAAGGACTCTATTCATGCTAACATTTGTTCGAAGGGTAAAAGGCAGGCCTACGCTGGAGAAGTTCGTAATAGCGCTATGCTCAGGGTATGACGCACAAGTTATATGTTGCACTATACGATGCACTCTGTCTCTGTCCCTTTGATGCCAGAAAGTAGCTCTGCTGTTTAAAAGTCCAGTCTTTCTCACCTCTGTTACTCCTTTAGCTTGGCTGTGGAAATGGATCAGTGGTGGAAAAAAGATGTGCTCACCATCTCACCTTTTTTACTGTGGTCTCTGTGCACAAGTGTCTACCGAGTGTCTTGTTTCAGTTAGAAAGACACATGTATATTAAATGCAATGTAAACATAAAACTACAGCACAGTATACATGAGCTAGCTATTCAGGGGGACTAGAAATAGGCTGATATTTGAGGTCATACTGTGGCACATGACCCCAAAATGTCATCTTATGTCAACAGAGCCATACAGTGACAAACTAATGTGTTTATCTCCACATTTAGGACAATTATACACAGATGAATGAATGACAAAACACACAGCGAATTAAGACAAACCATGTTTTATAGGTAATTTGTTGAACATGATGCGGTTGCAAAATGTTAATATAAGTATGTCTAATGAATAAAGCCCGCACCTGACCAAAAGTGAACAAAATAATTAATTAAACATGCATATATAGCATACACATGTACATACACATAAATGCTAATCTTAGTTAATGGTCGGCAGAGCTCAGTGCAACAGACAGCAGTCAGACACAGAGCGAGTGAGACAGGCATGAACTGGGGCTGACATTACAGTAGGTGAAAACTCACAAAGGCCTCGAGGGATGAGCACCGCTGCCACCTGTCCCCGAAATACGAGTGTGTCACACTTGACTGGTCACTCACTGTTAAGCTGGTCCATGAAACTCAGCACTAAGGGACACTTTCAAATATCAGGTCACAAGAGGAGAAATGTCAAGTGCTCAGCTCATAAAAATAAGAGCAGCCCAGTAGAGTTGTCCCTCTTCCTTCCTAATCTCCTTCACCTATCCTGTTGTCCTTCTGGGATAGGTGACACATTGCACTACTGACCAACAGAACTGCCCTATTGTTGCCGTCCCCATTCTTAAAAGATAGAAATAATGCAACTTTTTGTATGTATTGCAAAAAAGTTCCTCTATTAAGACAAGTTGCATTACCCCTGGTTCATCTCCTTGTAAAACATGTGACTGTAAAATATGGCCCAGCCTCATTACTCCGACAACAGTGAAGAATTAATGCAGCAAGATTTTCATTTATTCATTACATGAAAAATCCCATGCTAATGAGATTCCATTTCTATTCATCAGGCATTGATGTGTCTTTCAGCCCAGACTTAGTCTAATGAATAGCTGCCTTGTACATGCACTGAATTAAATTTGCATTTGGTGAAATTGACAAGTTGGTGAATCCTAGATTTCTCACTATTTGGGTCCACTATTACATGCGAGTATACCAGGAGCTTTATCTTATTGTTTCATTACTTGTCATTCAATGACAAGTTCAGAAATGTGGAAGGATATAAAAAGTGTAGCTTTAAAGAAGTCCTGTAGATATCTAGGCTCTAAATTCTGTGGTATATTTCTATCTATAATATTACAATCAGTGGAAAATGTATTTGCCTGTCCACTATTTAAGATGATTCAAAAAATGGGTGTCCCTCATGTGGTTGGTTTGGTTTGTTCAGTTTCAATTTCAATGTCTTTATCCTGCTCCAAGCCTGGGTTGGTGCCAGCAATCATGTAAAAAGGATTCTGACAAGACAGGGATTATTACTGCTGGTGCTTGGACTGATATAGCTTCGTAAAATTCCTACAATGGAATAAAAAGAGATGGAAGGGTAGAACTTCACCCCATCTGAAATAGCACCAACCCATTTACCCCAGATGGATACTGGCACAAATCCTATGAGATTATGCACTGGAACATCAGAGGTCTGTACTTGACTTGTATATAACTGTCTAAAATATCGAGCTGTACTAAAACTATAGATAAATTCCAATGTTTTATTGTCACTACAATGGCATTTTTTTGGGTTAAATTTGACTTTATTTAACCTTAAGAGTATAGTCTTTTTTTTAACTGCAGCCACATTAGAGTATAACATCCTGCACATAATATAACAGGGAACTTCATGATATGTACATATGTTTGCTTAAAGAAAGTCTCCTACAAAGAACAAATCCTTCAAGAAAGTTCACATGTGATTTGGGTTTTGCTCTCTCTCAGGCCTCCTGATCCCAAGGATGAAACAGAGTTAACATGATAAAGTCTGTCGACAGACAGCACTTTGATGATGTCTGGATTCAAATCAGAAAAAAACCTTCCTCACTATGTTTACTTAACCAGAACCTGAGCTTACAATCCTGTGTATAGAGGAAAGAGAGGGCCATCAATCTGAACAGAATAACTGTAATTTCAACACAGTGAACTATTTCACCATTTGAGAGTTGAGAGACAAAATAATTATGTCAGCAGCAGTGTTTGCAGAACATGAAAAGGACAACAAATGTGTTTCTGTCTGCACTGGCTTTCAAGCCTGTGACTGGAAGAAACCCAAACACTGTATGTGTTGCCTAGTGAAAGAATGAGAAGCCACAATTGGTGAGTAGACAACACAATGCTTCAATCTAAAATAAAAACCTGCATGTGTGTCAGCACTGTACTGCAAACAAATAAAACCATTAGCAGAGAACCAGACACTTCAAGGATATTTCCATTTTTTCCCCTTTTGGAATTACTCAATACAGATATTATTTTATATGAGAACACTAGGGTGTAGTGTTTATTATCAGAATAATGTTGCTATTGTAAATGTATCAGCCAAACAGCTGTGAAACACAGACATATGCATATGTGTTCATATGTGCACACCCCACAGAATAACACACACAGGCACAAATATATTTCTATGTATGTGTAGAAACTTGAGATACCACTTACAGAACCCTCTAATGATATCATTTCCTATGTTTGCCAGACTCCTTATTGCAAAAAAAAGTAATTTAATGGTTGTGTAATTTGAAAAAAGAAGGAAAAGAAGAAAGGGTCTTTTGGTATTAATGCTAGCTAACTACAACCCCACACATGGTTCTGTTTTCGGCTGAGCCCCTTTGCGTGACTGGCTCTTTTCAGTTGGCAGGAGCTTCTTATGCCGAGTGCAGTCGAACAATCAAGATATGGCTGTGTTGACATTTGGTTTATCGGGGAAGCTTTCAAGATGGGAAAGATTCCATTGTTGTTATCAGCGGAGTTCAATTAGATTGAGTCCTGTGCCAAAGCTCAAACGGTACCCCCTCTAAAAAAGAATAGTTTAATTTCATTAGAAACTAACAACTGTCTCTTTCCGGTGTAACTTCACTGCTGCGTTTTATCTATGTTCGAACTGGAAAAAAAAAAGGATTCAATCACTTAAGCAGTAAGTGAGTCTGAATGCTTATCCAAATTTTGCCTGAAATACTATTAAAGGAAAGAACCAATATAGAGTTTTACACTTGGCAGGACAGTTAACGTCTACGAGAGTAGTCTGATTTGGGCCAAAAAAACAAGTATGAGAAAGGTCGTGATTATGGTCCTGCTTACATGTCATCCAATACTGATCATGTGACCTCTGTCTTGTTTTTCTGGTTATCATTTTTTTTAAGATAACAGAACGGGGTGCAAGAAAGAAGGGAAGGAGGGTAAGGGGGAGGGAAGGAAGTAGTACAAGAGTCAAACTGAGAAGGAGGAAGAGAGGTAACACAGGAATGAGGGGATGGGAGTTAAAATTAGCCACAAAGGGCTTCTGACTTACTTCAACAAGTCAGTCAGTTTTCATATGGTGCTATAATGTGAAACTATTGTAAAGGTGAGTTATAAGTTTGGAAAAGCTTCACAACAGTTTAACAAAGTCTAATAATGCTAGACTACTGCTACACTGCAGAAAATGCCCCTCTAAAAACAAGGGGTGCCAGGCAATTTTGACTAGAAATTACAAAAATACACTTTGTACAGTAGGATTAGATTTTATTCCAAGTGCATGACCTGTTTGACCACTGCAAAAATTTAAATCTTATACAAATGTATTTTTGTAACATCTTATTACACTTAAAATAAGACATAATCACCTAACGAGTAACTTTTCTGTGAGCTTAATTCAAGCAAAAATTATTTTTGCCCACGCCCCTGAAGGGGACAGGGGTATTGTTTGTGAGTAGTTTGTTTGTCAGCAGCTTTACACAAAAACTACTGGACCAATTTTCATGAAATTCTCAGGTCTATTTTTTGCTTAAAATTCAAGCAATAATGGAACAAGTGAAAATCATCTTGGTAAGATTTCATATAATCAGATTTTCCAGATCTATAGTCTAAAAATAAGTTCTTATATCGTACTAAAAACATACTTTTTAGGTGATTATGTCTTATTATAAGTGTGATGGAATGTTTTGACTAGAAATGAGAAAGATGGACTTGGTAAGATTTAGACTTAGCAGTAAAGGACACCGGACATCAGAAACCTCGACTCACTCTCCCACTTTAGATCACAGCTAAAAACCCATCTCTTCTCTAACACTTATCCTGTTTCATTTTAGTCATTTAGCCTTCTCTTGTTTTAAGCTCCCTGTCTAGTACTTGCATTTTTTTTTCTTTTTTAGTCTTAACTTATTGTTATTATTATTTCTTTTGCGCTGCTTCTTTTGTGTTTACCCTGTACAGTGTCCTTGAGAGTTCTGAAAGGCGCTTTTAAATAAAATTTATTATTATTATTATGTGTCATTTTTAAGACACTCCCATGCATACAGGGACTGCAGCAGAGTATACGTATATATACACAGGCTGTGGACACTCCTTCACTTTCTGCAGTCCTGATTTTCTTCCCAAGACAGGAAGGCAGAAAATTGTAACTAGAGAGGCCCAAAGGACAGTGTCACTCAGCACCCTCCTGGAGTCTGTCTCAGTCTTCCTTGCACAAGCCACTCTTTTTTATCTATAAAGGACAAACACTGTCCACTGGACTAGTTTAAGCTGTCCTCTTAAGAAGATGTTTCCTAGAAAGCTCTAAATCATGTGCAGAGTTAGGTGAAACAGTTAGCGCTAGTTGTTTTTTTTTTTTTTGTTTTTTTTTTAGTGTGTTGTTTCTGGGATGTTGAAAAGTCCAAAACAAAATGAATTAGCCTGGAGTAGCTCAAAAGAGGCCAGGCTGAGCGGCACCATCTGCTCTGATAAATAATCAGCTGCAGTTCATCAGAGCACAGAGTGATTTGGACTCTGCACAGTACGGCTTCAGTGTTGCTTTGTGTCAATTCTGTCGACTGCACATATCAAACTTACAACACTGACAGGTTGTTAGCATGAGATAGATTATGTAAGTGTGCTATTTTTAATGATGTGCTTGTGGATCAACAACTTTTACGATTGAATGAAATATTGTTGGTTTAATACAAATCTGAGAGACTGTGGAGTTCTTGTTTTAAGATTTTGTTTTGTGCTGCTTTAATGTCAAACTACTACCCAAGAGGATTAGAGTAGCCGGGGAAAAAAATAGGTCCAACATATATCTATTTTTTTTTAGCATTGTGAGAAAAAAAAGGCAGAATTCTGAGGAAAAAACCTACACTTTCTAAACTCAGAATCCTGACTTTTTTTCTCAGTTCTGATTTTAAACTCACTTTAGACTTAGAATTCTGACTTTTCATCCCTCAGAATAATATATATACATATACATACACATTACCTCTGTAAACTAAAGAGACTTATTCTGTGAACTAAAACTAAAAATATATTGAAATTACTTTGACAGAACGTTCATATTTATGTACATTACAGTTATTAAACAATAAATGCAACTTTAACTATTTAAATAGCAATACTAAAGCAATTAATAAAAGATAATGTGGTAACTAAACATGATAAAAATAAGAAAACAAAAAAAAAAACAAGATTGAATTATTTCATGGCTAAGTAAAAATAAGATTATTGTTTTAAACAACAATATTTGCAGTGTAGACACAAGTAAGATACTAAAACTGCAGTGGAAAATTGCTTTAGTAAAACAAAAAAGGGTACACAAAATCACTAACAGATGTACATTTGCAGACCCCCACTATGGTACCTTCACTTCCTACCAGCCAGTATGATGCAGGTAATAGCAGACAACTGGAAAAAATTACGTAAATGAGACAGCATTTACAGAAATGGCTCGCAATATAATAATAACTTTGATGTGTCAGTGTAATATGAGAAATGTTAAAGAAACCGATGATAAAAATAACATCAAAAACGTCAGTGTCTACTCCCTTTGAATCAACCCAGAGCCAAATAATGCCAGAGCAGTGGCTACAGACAGACCTATCCGTCGCCTACTTTCCCCTCAGACCTTCCTGGTGAGGTTGTATATATATGGCCGGTGCAGAAATGCCCAGTGTTTGGCTTCTGATATGTTCTGCCCATTGATCTGCAACTGGCTCCCAGCTCTAATGAATAATGAATAGCCATATTGTCATCCCTCACAGATCACATTTCACGTGGCAATGGACTGCACTAGTAATTAGGCAGGGCTTCGCCAGGCCTGCAGCTTCCTGGGCCGAAGTTGCCAGCTACTGCAATACAGAAAGAGAGAGACTGCGCAACCACTTTATGGTATTGCATATATAGTGTATAAAATTACACCCTATACATTTATGAAGGCCTTTTTTGTTTAGATCTAAAGATGTGGTGTGATTTCTTTACCAGAAACTAAGCGCAGGAGAAAAGTCCAAGAGGCAGTGAAGTCAGAACAGAGGAAAATGATCCTATCTTGTTGGGTCTGGAGGAACAATTATGCCCAGGATGCCATGCTCTATTTGACCTAGAAATTATAAAAGGGTGCCTTTCTGTGTCTGGAGCAGGAGAGCTGAGTTCACAGCTGAAACGGCCCATGGAAAAACAGCTGCCATCCTGCTGGAGAATAAAGCCTAGCAATGATCTGTGGAGTGATATTTAAAGAAGATGAGCGCCTCCTGTCATAGGGTTGATTACCTTTTACCATCACAGTTCATGATTCTCACTTTTCACAAGGAGTACTCGAACTAGTTGGCGTGTTGATCTCATCTTATTACTGCATCCAAAGTTGAAGTAAGTTGAAGCCAGAGTATATAAATATTTAAAAATAAAAGAAGCACATGTATTGCCCGATCGCTGTTGTACTCATTAGATAATAAGGAAGGAGAGAAACTACCTATCCCACTTCTTTATAAACATTAAGAGCTTGTTTTTCTATTTATCTAGTATCCGAGTAGTGTGTCTGTGCGTTTTTGCATCTCTTCTGTTTCGACAAAAACCTACAGTCACCCCAAACCACAAATCACTGGATTAAAATCTTATTAAATAATCCAAAAATTGAGGTTTTGATGTTCCCATTATGCAGCAATAATGTTCACCCAGATTTACTGCTTATAATTAAAGAGCGTGTGGTTGTGTGAAGTCTATCCAAACCTTGGCTGATAAATGGAGTTCCACAGGGTTTTGCAGTGGGCCACAGGAGAAGTGGGTATACATACTTCTGTAGCTTTTTGCCATCAAGTAATGACATGAGGAAATATCAAGTAAAACCATCTTGTCTGCTTTTGGTATAAGTCACCAATGGAATGAGTAAAAGTTGATATATAAAAAAAATATAATAATAAAAAATTCCACTAACTTCTGTTTTATTTCATCACAAAGTAATGAAGACCACAAAACTATCATCTGTAAGTTCAGTCATAAGAAGGAAAGTTAGAGGATCAATGTATTGACTTCATACTCATTACCCCACCCCCACTAAAGGGGAGAGTATTGTTTTTGTTTTGTTTTTTTGTTCGGCAGCCTGATTGTCAGCAACTTTCTACAAAAACTACTGGACCAATATCCATAAAGTTTTCAGTAAAAGGTACGGGGTGGTCCAGAATAGATCCCATAAAATTTTGGTGAATGTAGGTCAAGGACGGTCATCAAAAATGTGTTTTCGCAATGATAACAAATGACAATTCAAGTAAAACATTTGCGAGGGACAGGGTTTGTTGTGTCTGGTTCCACTTGTTTAATAAATACAGTTAGAATAATACTTTTACAATATGTTCGCCATTATTTGATAATAGAATTATCGTGCAATAACTCTGATGGTCGTTTTTTTGCTTCTCCCCCTTTCACATAAAGAAGGTAACGGTGGTGGGGTCATGCCACTGCTAGAAAATTAAGCCCGATTTCCTGTGAGTCAAAGGATAGAGTTAAAAGTCTTACTGCTAGTCCTAGTCTACACAGCACTGAATGGCCTTGGACCTAAATACACCCTACACTTGTTAGTTCCCTATGAAGCATCCGGACCCCTGAGGTCATCAAGGACAGGTTTACTGTGTGTTCCCAAAATCAGAACCAAACAAAGTGAAGCAGTATTCAGTTCTTCTGCTCCTCACCTGTGGAATAAACATCCTGATACCTGAGGTCTGAGAAAAACTGTCGGCTCATTTAAATCAGGTCTGAAAAATGTATTGTTTACAATCGCTTTCTGAATGTACAAAGTGATTTTATAAGGTATTTTCATCCAAAAGACACAACACATATCCTCCTTTAAAGACTTTTACATGTGTGATACTGTGCATTTACACAAACAATGCAATCAGTTAGTTAAGGCATATGGAATAACTGCAGCTTCAAGTAAAACTTATTCTGAGAGAGGAAAAAAAAAAAAGAAAAATAGCTTTAGTTTTTTTTTTTTAAACAACAATCCTCACACTTTCAGTTGTCAGTTAAAATGTAAAACTTTTATCTTATTAGTTTGAACACATAAGGCCAATCAGATATTGTTAAATAATGTTTTTTAAGTGAGTTTAAAAAAAAAAAACACACATTTTATCATTGATGACTTCAATGTCTATTTTTAATATAATTAATGCATTTTATTTGAACTTTCTCTCATTTTACATGCATTTTTATGCCTCTCCAGGGATGTTTTTTTTTTTAATATATAAAGCACTTTGAATCATCCTGTACATGAAATGTACTATACAAATAAACCTGTGCAAAACACCCACTGAGTGGATGGAGGCCCTTCCTCAGACTTTAATCACTGGAAATTGGTTTAACTTTACAGTATGTGACTGGGTAGAGCTTCTTCCCTTCTTGTGAAAATCCTGGATTGCATGTACAGTATATGTGTCCTCTTTAGAAAAAGAAAAAAAAAATCACAGCCATCCGAGGTCACACAGCAGACATGATAAACTGCTTCTCTTAAAAACTCACTCCAGTGCATGTCAAGGTGACATAGTAGAAAAAGGCATTTTTTAAGGAAAGTTCATACACTTCTAAACTAAAAATAAAACCAGGCACAACAAACCCCACCCCTCTCACACATATTTTACCTGATTTGGCCTATCTCTTATCATTGTGAAAACACATTTTGGTGACTGTGATCTTTGACCTACATTCACCAACAATTAATGGGATCTATTCTGGACCACCTCACACTTAACTTGAAAATGTAATGGAAATTAGCCCAATAGTTTTTGTGTAAAGCTGCTGACAGACAAACAAACTAGAAAAGCACTCTGAGAGCGCAAACCTCTGCCAAGGCAGACCCCCCCCCCTTTGAATGAAGAGAGGTCCACCAAGGAGGTTATGTTTTCACTGGAGTCTGTCTATTTGTCTGTCTGTCTGTCTGTCAGAAACATTACTCAAAAAGTTATGGATGGATTTTGCTAAAAATTTTCAGGATGTGTTGGGAGTGTCAAAAGGAACAAAGGATTAAATGGATCCTGGATCACTTTGAAATTTTACAATGTGGTAAATGGAGAATAAATTTCAAAGTGATCCAGAATCCAGGATCTCTTTTGGATGATCACCAAAATTTAATCATTTGTTCCTCATCAAGATCCGTCCATAAGTTTTTGAGGCAAAAACTATGGCAAAAACATTTGTCTGTCTGTCTGTCAGTTAGTTAGCAAGATAACTCAAAAACATTATGGATGGATTTTGATAACATTTTCAGGCTGTGTTGGGAGTGTCAAATTTTACATTGTGGTAAATGGAGAATAAATTTCACAGTGATCCAGAATCCAGGATCTATTTCAGATCACCACCAAAATGTAATCATCAATCAATTCCTTGAGACATTCTCAACACATCCTGATTTTTTATTTTTTATTTTTAATCAAAATCCATCCATAACCTTTTGAGTAATGTTGCTGAAAAACAGACAGACAAACAGACAGACGCCATCGACAACATAACCTCCTTGGCGGAGGCAACAAACAATCCAAACCAAAAACAATACCCCTCTCCCGTTCAGATGCAGGGTAGTAATGTCATGGTTTCATAGCATGTGTCTAACATTATTTGCTAATATCAACAGAATAGTAGCAGAAATGAATGACAGCAGCAACAGAGAGCAGAGTAACTCGCTGACCTCATAACCCCTAACCTGTTCGGTGGCCCACAAATAAGACCATTGTTATTCCAATAGCTGTCACTGGGCGTGACCATGAGAAGTAATGATAGGAACGTGCATCAATGCTCAGAAGCTCTTTACTAAAGTAAATAACGATCAAATAGAAAAGAATGGCTTCCAGCACAGACTTTGTGCCAAAGGAAGGGCAGAGTTACCTGAAATAAATTCATTAACATCATTCTTTAACTCCTCCATTTTATCTTAACCTGGCCCAAATAGTCCTCATAACAAAGGAAGTAGGGGACAACATAAAAAAACTATTCAAAAAATGCTGTTTTGTCTGATGTGAATTTTACCTTGGGGTTGTAACATAGAGTAACTGATAATAACATGACCTTTCTTTCTTCCTTTTACCTCCTTTCACCTACATGATCATGTAATCTAACCTTCTTTCCTGCTCTCTTCAAAGCTTTTAGTTTTGTACAGGCTACCGATCCATGTCAGTTATGTAATGGCGGGTACAAATCGACGGATCACGTTGTGTACGTGTATGTCAGCGAAGGGTGTTCTCTTACCTGAAACAGGTGAGTCAGCTGTGATCACTGTTACCAACAACGTAATCCACAGAAATGCTGCACGTTGGTAGTGAGCATGCATGAGAGCTTTGAGCGTCACCACCAAAACCACAGAGAAGACTGAACCTGCCATCATACGGTGGGGGTACAGTCAAGGCATTTCATCGACTTAAGAAGAGATGATTTTTTCCAAAAGAGACAGTAAACCTTTGCGGCCCTCTAGGTGTCTTTGGTGCCCTTCAGCATACTTGCAAAGAAGAGTGACTGCGGAGACAAAAGAGCAACGATGTCACACTCCACACAAAGCAGCCACATTCACCGCTCCTACTTTTGTCACACTCTATTATTAAGTCATTAATACATTCAGAGTCAATTTAAATGAACTGGAAAAGGACATGTGCAAATATAAATGTTTTTCTAAGCAATTTAATCAGGTTCTGCTGTTACTGTAGGTGCTTTTAAGGACAATCGTATACTTTTAGAAGCTAACATTTAAATTATCTGTAGTGTTTTCTATAGTATGATCTTTTATGGATGGTTTTAATGTGGAGCTATGGCTCTAATTTCTATCTTCTGTATCTTCTCCTGCTGTCTTGGCCAGAGCACTCCTGTAAAAGTGATTTGTAATGTCATATAATTGGTTTTCTGCTTAAATAGAGGTTATTAATAACAATCATAAGGATGTCATGACAGCACTAGATTCACTAGATCAATTCTGCAATGGCTTGTTCACAATTCACTGAGATTTAATGTTGAGTCAATCAACATTTTGGATTTGGATATGTCTGTTGCATCTTAACCCTTTCATGCTTGGCATTACTGCAACAGATAGTGATTCAGTCTTTAATTAAAGCTACATTATTTACAGCAATGACTTCAACTCCTGATTGGTTTTAGTTTTCAAACATTTGTTTTGCTTATTTTACCATAAATGCTGCTGTGAATTTCCCTACCATGTGATAAATAATCATACTTTATCCAGATATATTGTTTAATTCATCCAAAATGAATTAAAGAAAGTCTGTAACAATCTACAGTGTATACAATAGTTTGTTCATAGTTTAACCCTTATGTTTTTTTGCTTTTTTGAGTCAGTGTCTGAAGTTTCCCAGAATATAATCACTAATTCATGACATTCTATGGTGGGAAGTTACATTTTACTCTGAAATTGTATATTTTATTAAACAAGCCATGTATCCTCTTTGTGGCAAGAGCTTTATGGATGTGTTTATGCTTAAAACATTGATACTATGACATGTTTCCACAACAATGAATAGCAATACAGTATGCTAAAGAAATGAGATGTTCAAGAAATCCAATTGGTGTCATTTTTTTTTTTTTACCAGATTATTAAAAATGCATGGGTAAAATGGTCTTACATGCATTTTCTCAGACATTATTTAAAACAAAAAACTATATAGGATGAAGGATGGCACAGAAGATAACTGACTCATCTCATTAGCAGCAACACATGCTTAAAACAACACAAATGAGGGATTAGAAGGTCTTTGTGCAATGGTAGGCAACTTTGCATGTGTGAAAAACGACAGTGGGGTTAAATAAAGACAAGGGGAGCAGACACGATGCCAGTCCAGACTTGATCCTGGGGCTGGAGCTAGCTTTCATCATCACACAGTACAGTCTCTTGTCCTACATCCCGTCCCGTTACTTGCGAGCTTAACGGTCATGTGGCTCTACCTACGGCTAGACAAACCGGGTTACATCCCTTATTTGAGTGTCACACCAAAACCAGACGTAACACGTTAGAAATAATTAAAGAAGCCGGATATGAGTACACAGACAACACGGTTATTTTTTTCCCTCCTCCATTCCTACAGCCATTCCATTTAGCCAGCTCATAGCTACGCATTCAGACTTACCAAAAAACGGGGCTCAAAACTCTGTCAATTCCTTTGTCTGGACAGCGGGGAAATATCCACGGGTGAAACAAAACACAGTCTAAACCGTCTTCATAGACCTCCATGTAACCACCTGCCCAGGTTTAAAGTAGTTTGAGAGGAAATGAATTGGGCATGACCTGGGTGCTGGCTTTCATCTGACACTCTTTTGGTAACAGTTACCTTCTCTCGTCCTGAGGATTGCTTAGCCCCGCCCCCTGACACATCTGATTAGCTTATAATTTATTAAACTCCACTCTGATTGGCTGACGCGGCTCTCTGTCACGACGGGGTTTTAATATTAGGTTGGTCTGTCTCAGCTATAGCGTCTGCGGCTTCCACGGCAACGTTGTATCAGGCGTTGATGTACAGCTATACGTGTATATATCACCAGCATGTACTTATCAAATGGGCATAAATAACCCCTAAAAAGACAAAAAATAAATGCTATTGAATGAACTATATATTTTTTAAATCGAGCATTCCCCTCTTTGTTGTGTTTCATGTACGCATGTGCCATTTACTTAAGAGTTTCGTCACCTTTTGCAAGCAAGTTAATTTCACTTACTGCTTTTGGTATTTGATCAGTTTTGCATATTTTTTGTCAGTGATCTGTGGCCTCTCTTTCATAGTGATGCCCTCGTGCATGGTACACATTGTAAACATCGTGCACGATCGAGGTGGAAGAAAATAAATCGACATGATCATCATAACCTAATCACGTCAGAGCCAGTTTGCGTCAACATTTTGGTGCATACCGCCCTCTAGTGATAATATGTTATATCACTGATGTGCTGATAGTAAGAAATTGCTTCTTATCAAATCAAAGTTTACTTATATAGCCTTTTACAACAACATAAAATAAGACTAAAGTACTTTACATCTAAACATAAATAAAACTCAATCAAATATAATTTAAAAACGAATAAGACAATAAAATAATAACACACAGATAAAAAGTAAAAAAAAAAACACAACAGTTTGCCCTAAAAGTGACATAGTGCTTCTTATCTCCTGGTTTCGGCACAAGATCACTGAAATGGGGATATAACTGTGTTCAATCATGTTAGGAAAGTCCAAGTAAATATTTTAAGCGCATATAAATATTATATTTTTTATTTAAAAAAAAAAATATAATACAGATCTGTTTGTGTGTGGCGACTAAAAAGTGTTTGTGAATGGTTGTATGGATGCTATTGTAAAACTGCATAGAAAAAAGTGTGTTAACAAAGCAGAGGAAGTGGAATTTATTTAATCCGTTTGTATAAAGTAGGTGGGAGTCGATAAGTTATACTTCTTCACAGTCCGTTTTGAGTGCCGATCATTTGGTTTGACCATGTTGTATTGTTCTTTGTCATGTGATGAGTTTATGTGCTCAAAATAAAATTAAAGTAACTAATTAACATAAATCCTACATTATCACTTTGTATAGAAATGTATAGAATTGTAGCTGAACTTGCAAAATTCCTTTTCATAAGTAGGTCAGTGGTTACCGTCTGCAGTGGTGTTTTGCACCTGGAGCTGTCAGGGATCCATCACTCAACCACTAATATAACAAACAGTTTTGAATATAGTTTACACAAAGTGATTCAGTTCTGCTTTATTTTTAAACTTCATTTCACAACAAATGCCAGATTCAGATACTTCAAGCACTTTTTTGTTGCAAAACCATATAATATATATATAAAACTCTGAATGAAGGGCTTGTATTGTAATGAAGTAGTCATTATGGTATTGCTACTTTTACATAACTCACCAAATGCTTATTTCACCACTGGATTCAGTGGGGTGGAAACCAAAAATGAGAGATCATTCCTGCCAAAGAAGAGTAGGTATTTTACATAGAAGGATGAAAAATGCTTTTGTACTGAAGCCACACGTTTTCCAGTTTTTACTGTGTCAAAGGTGATTGGAAAAAGTAGATTCAGATTCAGATTCAGAATATTTATTGTCATTGATACAAAAGCACAACGAAACTCAGTTTGGAGCCTCCACACATTAAGATAATATAGATAATAAAGTGCAAGTAGTATGTGTAAACATCAATACGGTCCAGGACATAAAAGTGCACAAATATGTAGCAGCAGAGTAAAAATGAGGTCACGTTGGTGTTGAAGTGCAGAGCAATATTAAGATAACAGTTCGGACTAGAGTGCAGAAACTAGAAACTAGTAGAGATTTGTTTAATTGTACAGTATATATTATGCAGTTGTGGAAAACATTATTATACCAGCTTTATTTTCTTCAATCTCTTGTTCATTGTAATGCCCTGGTACAAAAGGTATAGTTGTTTGAACAAATATAATGATAACAGCAAAAATATCTTATAGTGGTTTAATTTCAGAGCTGATATCTATCCTTTTTGTGTTTTCTTGATAATAACCAAAATCACTTCAGTTCTTACATCAATGTCTATGTCATCATACTGACAAAAACAGTGCTTTAAGGCAGGTTTTCTTTTCTCTGTTCTAGTCACATGTTACACACAGGAGTTAGGATTTGATTGCATAACCATTGTTTTTGATGGTCACATTTTTTCCACGACTCTACATGAAAACAGTCTGAGATATGTAATTCACACAGGTAGGAATTTCTTCTTGATGTTCTAGATACAAAACTCAAAGCGATACTTTCCACGCTGCTGAACTCAGAACGTCTCATGATGTGAATAAAATCTTATGTTCAGTCACACAAAGATGTGAAATTTTGCCCGTTTTTCCTGCTCTTAATTATTTTTATAATTTATATTTGTTTGAAGACTGAAAAAAAAAAATTATTAACAACAGTTGTCATGTTGAGAACACACATCCATGCATACTGTTGCCACCCGTGCTGTAATTATTTGTTATAAATGTCTCTGTTCTGCACAGAAAAGGAAAAAATGCAAGTGTTTTTCAATTATGTTCTCATTGTGTAGCCGCAGCTTTGTGTGCTCATTCACAATGGGTATGTATGTAATGTATATTGACACACAAACAGCAATTTTTCAAGGCCTTTGAAGAGTTTTTCAAGAAGTGCTTGCTTTGGAAGAGATGAAATATGTTTTGTGGTTTGTAGACATTTGCAAAAAGAGAGTTTTGATGATTTAACCATTTTTTTCCCATGACTGTATATGCAATAAAAATTTGTATTTTATGTTTTATTCTGCTATTATCCTCATATCAGTCTATAGCTTGAATGTAATTTTGTATGTCTGCCTTTGTAAATGTCTATATGTTTCTAAATATCTTAACATTTCTACACATATTGTATTCAACCACACACATCACAGCATAAAGACAGGAGGCTGGTGTCGTGACTTAACAGTTTAATGTAAATCCAAGACAAAGTGTGATTACATTTCTACACATATACAATATGCATATGTGAGCATACAAATTCTCATTAATAACTCGATTCACCTCGGAGACCGAAAAAATGATCAAAAGTAACAGTGAATAACAAGCTATAACATAGTTCACCACAACGCGAGCCCCTTCTCACCCTACAGTTAGTAAAGAGGACAATTAAAATAACTATATTCTTCTATTTGACGAAGCTGTTTGTCTGTTAAAACCCTCCTGTAAATTTACAATGCTATCATTAGTTTTTTCGAAGCCTAGTATAAATTCACTCCATTTTTCTACAACGAAAATGATTAAGAGAAGCACACAACATCATAATGGTAACACAAGCGCTTAGTAGCAAGTACTCAATTTGTTAGGAGGTTTAATTAATCCTTCTTATTGTCAATATTATATTTATTTAAACATTCTATAAAGCCAGTAAAATATCCATTCTCATAACATACTTAATAATATTAGGCTAAGGAACAGGGTATACATAGAACGCTACATCAACAGATTGAAATAATGAGACATCACACCCCAATAAACAAAAGTAAATAAGAAAAGACAATTAACAGAGAAGTATACTAGGAAATACTGCAGCACACATTAGCTTTATCGACAAAGAATGAGATTTTACACCATTGAGAAACCATACAGCAATGGACACAAAAGGGGGTCAGGGTTTGATGCACTCTTAGGTTTTAAGAAAATGTAAATAAATTGTAATTTACTTGCATAAATGTTGTTGTAGAGACTGTATTTTGGAGCGTGCACCAAAAGGGATTGCATTACCTTGTGACTTTGACATTACATGTAGCTTAATATTTTTATGGTATCCACAGGCTATTCTGGAACTGGATTTAAGTTTGATGTTTCACACTTATTTTCTGCATATGAACACCATAAAAGTGAGAGCCTATTGAAAGTAGGTGGAAACAGCATCACCTTTCAGATACTTCATTAAGTCATCAAATATACTGGAGGCATCAGCTGGTTGAAATCACATCCATATTGTTTCCCGGTCTTGCACAGTTAAGACAAAAATCTTGTTTAGATCAGTTTTGGTTCCTAAATTCATATATTATAATCACCCCACACCCTCTACCAGTAACGGCATCAAACCTTGACCACCTCACCCTGAATTCCCCCAAGGAATAGCCAGCAAAGGAGCAGATCTCCTGAACAAAGGTTAAAAAAAAAAGAACAAAAAACCATACACTCTCATTCTAAAGGGCTTTACGAATGCTTGTGTAGCTAGATCATGGATTTATTGGTGTCGAAGTATGTTAGTACATGATTCATCCAACCTAACACCTGCTCATAACCTCTTTGTACTTTGGGAAGCAGCTGCGACTTTTTCCAAATTTACACAAGATGATGCTGCGGGTTGTCTGTTAAACTTCTCACTATAAGCTTCAAGTCACTTTAAAGCAGTGATTCTTAACCTTGTTGGAGGTACTGAACCCCACTAGTGTCATATGCACCCTTCTTTATTGAAAATTAAATTATATATATATATTTTTTTCAAATTCAAGATATGTTTTACTAGTGTGAATTAAAGAACAAAACCAAAACAATGCATGAACAGCATGAATTACATACTTTACTTATTATTTATTGTATTTATCATTCATTTTCCGAACTTGATTTATCCTCACAAAATTTATTTATTTTTTTTTTTTTCAAATTGAAGATATAGGTATATGTCTTACTGGTGTGTTCCTTTAGTTTTATCGATGCTAGACTAGAATTACTTAACTTGACATTGTAAATTATACAGATAGAACATTGACTCCCATCACTTTCTGTTATACATGTGAATTAATATTGTACATAGTTGTCCCATTACTTTCTGTTATTGGATTAAAATATTAAAGAAATCACACGATGTACCATCACAACAGTCATAAGGCGACTACTGAGCACAGATTGGTCAAAAAATGTACTGTGATCACCTGTGGCCAGTGATGGAAGTTATGTTAACTTCATCCTCCACCCTTTAAAATAAGGTATAATTATCTAGGATGCTAAAGAGGTGTTGCTTTAATTCCTACTTGAAGACTTTGTAGGTTTTTTCTATTTTGTTTGAATAAATAAATAAATGAAATGTGTCTTAACCTCTGCAGAAACACTGACTCACTGAACACCCAGGTTAAGAACCACTGCTTTAGAGGATTTGTATCCAAAGAAGACTAATGTAGCAACGTGTTATATGCTCTCAGGAATGTTTGTCAGTGTTTTCCAAAGTTTTAGGAGGAGACTATTTCACAATAAGACCGCAAGCAAAGTTGGATGTTTGAAGTGTATTTTTGTAGGAGATCGCCAGGCTTTACTGAGAGTGAGATGCTGCCTTTTATAGTTTCTCTAATTAAAATATCACCTTAAAGCTTTGGAGGTATTGTTTGTTATTTGGAAGGCAGTACTTTTAATAATAAATTCACTAGTTGGGAAGGCTATATTCACCTCAACAACACAAAACATCTTTACACTCTACATAAGCACATTTTGGTAATTGTAAGGTCACTCGATCTACATTACTGCTCACATTTCTGATTCCCCTTTTTATAAAACACAAAACACTGGTTATGTGAAACAGAGTGATAGGGTATGATACACATCAAGTTATATTCCACATTGTTGAGCATACAGGATTTTTCTAAGTTGGATGTTTTATTTTAGAAAATAGTGATAATTTTTTTTTTTTATAACCCCTCGTTATGACAATAGTGGTAATTTTACATCACTTATCTCATATGGGATTTTGCTGGAGATCAGATGTAGAATTATTGCATCATGCATGATCACAAACAATGTAGAAATTAACGATCACCCACTGAGAAAGATCTAAAGCCATTTTTAGATGTAGCAGGTCACATATTACATTCATTTTGTGCAAGTGACCATGATTTTAAAGGTATTGTTGGTATACTTTTGATTAATTCATTTTACAGGTCATTCTATACCATGGCACACTAACGGAAAAGTCTTCTTTTTTTTTTTTTTTTTTTTTTTTTTAAACAAATTCGTTTTCTTATAATACCAATAAAGCTACAACATCAACAACATAAAAAATAACTGGCATATAAAACAATTTGGAGAGAGGTTAAGATTATTATCGAACACATAAATTCATTCAGTCAATCTAGATAAGGGGACGAGCGTGAGGAATAATGCAAATAGAACTGAAAAAAAAACAAACAAACAAAAAAAGCTTAGAAACACACTGCAGTTTTTCACATACTAGATGAATGTCCAGAAACTGAGGCAAATCTGCACAAACTGACTGTGCTTTATGCATTAATTATATTAAATCCTCCTTGTGTACTTGCACAGATGCAATTGCTGGGGCTAAAACAGCATGTCCTTAAAAGCACTTGTAAAGCATTTAACAGATGATATCAAGTTATTGCCTGTCAGCTCTAGTGACGCTATGGAGGATTGCTTGTTCTGTTCTGTACTGTACTGTACTGTACTGTACTGTACTGTACTGTACTGTACTGTACTGTACTGTACTGTACTGTACTGTACTGTTCATGGTCAATCTATTGGATTCTTTGGTGGGAGGAGTGAATAGTCCAAGTGTGACATTACTGTCCCCATGCTGGTAGAAAGGGGACAGGACAGCAGTGTAGCATGAGTAAAACACCAAATTCCCTCAAACAGTGGAATGTTTCAGTAGTCTGTCTCATAACAGAGGAGCCAAAAAAAGGATTTCAATGGAAAAGCATCTCCCTTATGTGTGTGTGCTTATGCCCCAGTGACACAGAGGGAAGTAAGTATTAAAAAAAAAAAAAAAAGACAACAGTACAGACAAGAATGATGTAACCAGCAACGTACTTTGTAATCACATCTTTAACTGCCCAGACCCAAGGCTTGCATGCTGGAGCTGATGGGGAGTGGAGATTATCGGGGAAACAAGTACCAAGATGATGGACTCCACTCCGGGGCTCCGCAGAGATTGCTGGATTTGGATTTTGAGACCCGATATTTCACCTTTAAATTGAGACGTCTATCTTATAAGAGCCCCATTGGATTATCATTATCTCAACACTTACTATCTTCAGCAGTGTTTCAACACTTAACACAGGTGCTCCCACCTCCAAGGAATACTAAATATTACTGTACTGTACATCATCAACCCCCTAGGTTACAAAATAGAAATGAGCCTGACATAGAATTAAAAACACACATACTCTGATAAAAACATCCACAAGAATTATTGCAACAATCTCTAAAAATAAACACAACATGTACTACAGCCATGTCAAAAAAAAAAAAAAAAAAATTCAAGATAATGTTAAGTAAAAAAAAAACAACAACAACCACAACAAACAAACAAACAAAAATAAAATAAATGCAAGTACTATGGCATAACATGAGGGAGAGGGGAAGGCTTTCACTAAAACCACCAGCAGTTCTGATGTGCCCACTTCATGAGGACAAATGAACAGAAAAGATTATTTGTATCGTTGGCTACAAGGAAATAACGTTTGTAAAATGAAGCAGCAAACACACAAAGCGACAGCCCTATTGGTTCTCTAAGTGTTCAGGTATCCCGTTTTCGGCTGGCGTGGCGATGTCTGTGGTGTACCTGGTTCGAAGACAAATGGACAGTGGCAACAAAATGGAGCTTGTTTCCACCAGGTGCCCTTCCAGGTGTACGCTGTGGCATTTCCCTTCTGTTCTGCTCTTGTTTACCTACTACCCTCAAACAAATAACTTCCTATTATCTTCGCTGGCAAGAAAAAAAAATAAAAATAAAAATAAAAAAATCACAACAGCAACAATGACGATAACAAAAGGATTCATGTCAGAATTATAGGTGTGCGTTCAGGTAAGGTAGGGCACCCCCTCCCGTGGCTCCTACCAACCACCCGGGCTCAGTGTTACTATCAACCTGCTCAGTGCCAACTTGCTACCATTTTAGTCCCATTTAAGATAGAGAATTATCACCCTGCCCTCCACAGTCCCTACCTAAACTGACCCTACTCTTTCAACCAGCCCCCTCACTCGTGCCTACACAGTATCTCTCTCAAACAACCCTCGATACTCTGTCTTTTTTTTTGCTGCAGCGAGTCTATCTCTAGCCTCACAGAATCACTCTCATGGCAACAATCACTTTCTGTCAGGCCCTTCTCTCGGACTAGCTTTTAACCTTAATGCGACCTCTACTGTGTCTCAAACATTGTACTGCAACTCATTCCCTGTACATGAAAACTGAGCGAATTATATATATCTCTGCTCTGTAATCACGATGCATGAATTCCCTTATGTGATTTACAAAAAAAACAAAAAAAAACAAAAACAAAAACAAAAGAAAACATTAAAAATATATTTCAAACTACAGCCACATTTTGGGTGCCACTGTGATAGAGGTTTTTACAGCTACAGCTACACTGTACATTTTCTTATTTACATTAATATCCAGAGCAATGTAACAAGAGTTTATCTATGACTTTGGTAAGTACCCCAGGCAAGTTATCTCATGCACACATAATAAAATAGCTCAGCTTAATATCACCTCTGACATTAATCATCATCTATAGTATGCTGTCATTAAGGACAAGAAACAGCAAGGGCTGAGCCTACACCTGGAAGAGAGCTACAACTGCCCCAGCTAGGATGTCAAAACCAAGGAAACATGTCTCTCTAAGTATAGCTATAGTCTCTTGTGGCTTTCAGGATACAAGCCAAGTAAACTGTGTCGTTATATCTGTAAGGCACTACGAGGGAACAATGGTCAAAACCTAAAGACTGAAGAGGGTTTAGAGGAGGTGGAGTACACACGCATGGCTGACAGTAGCACACACAGACAATCACGTTGTACATGCCTATGTTATTATAACCACTTTTGTGCAATCACATTGAAAAAAGAGGAACAAATAAATCTATTGGTATCATGGAAAAACAAAAAACAAAATATTCTTGAACAGGTGCAGACTGCTACATTCTAAGAACGGGGCCCAGCTAAGACACCTAGCTAAAACTGAAGTATCATCGTAAAGGTGGAACATAAAGGAAAAATATCTATAAATACACTAAAAAGTTTGTTGTCTTCGTTGGTTATATTCCCAGAAGCCTCCTCGGCTCGAGAAGGTGGAGTGGGGGAGTTGCCTCTCTTTTTTTTTTTTTTTTCTCCCCACGCCATGAATGATTTGGAAATATTAAGACAGTTCAAGGCCATCAATATTTTTTTCTTTGAAGAGCAGCAGGTTTCCGTATTTCACCTTCTCCCAATTCTCTTGGGATTCCACGCTTCCAGTAAGTAACCCCTGTTCAACAGTCATTTCCCAAATTTAAGAGGGGAAAACAAAAGGAAGAAAAAAAATAAAATAAACAATCAGAAAACCTCCACTGTCACAAAAGGCCTGTTTCAAACTTCCCTGTTAAAACTAATCAGACATTTACTCATAAACTAAAAGCGGGAAACAAAACTTAAAAGAATAAAAGCCCCCCCCCCAAAAAAAAACTAAACAAAAAAAACCAACAAAACAAACTGGCCCTTTCAAATAATGATAATAATAATAATAATAATAATAAAAAAAAACAACCAAACATTTATAACTATACCCCTCTGAAATTCAACCCCCATCTTTTCCTTCTAGAGAGGCTGCGAATCTTTTTTTCTTTTTCTCTCTGTCGTTATATCTTCAAGTTATACGTGACAGTTTCATGAGGATTTGCATGTTCCTCTGTCTCTGTTTATGTCTGAGGTCGAGGAGAGGATGTCGACGAGGCTCAGGAAGAGTGGGTTGGGGTGTGTGGGGGGGTGGGGGTGAGAGTGGGGGTGGGGCAGCAGCAGCAGCAGCGCTGGGTCAGGCTCTCCAGTGTCAGTCAGTGTCTTCTCTAGAGGTAAGGGTACTGGTTGACCTTGGTGGGGCTCAGCGGGTATCCAGTGTAGACAGTGGAGGCGGGCGAGGCGCTGATGTAAGCCTGGTGAGCGAACTGGGCCTGGTACTGGCTGTGGTGGAGCGTGGGCGACGGCAACACGCGGTGACTCATGCTGACCGGGACCTGGTGAACGATGCTCGGGGGGTAGCTTCCGTGCTGGACCGCGTGTCGCGCTGAGCCCTGCGACGCCACTAAGTGTGCCACGGTGCCGGTGGAACCCAGAGCAGCTGGAGCCGTGTAGGTGTACAGGTGGGGCTGGCTGGGCAGGTGCGTGGCAGCCAGGTGCGGGTGGACATTGCCTGTGTGAGAAGGGCTGTTGTGATGGAAGGAGTACGGGGGCTGAGCGGCGATGGTGGGAGTGATGTAAGCCTGCTGGCGCCGATGGCCTCCGTTACGCTCGGCGACCATATGCTGCTGAGCCTGGAAGAGGAGACGATAGAAGAGGAAGATGTCAGGGTCATTGTTTCTAAACTGCAACTACTTCCACAGAGGAGATAAGAAAGTCTGACCACACTGGAAAAAAATCTACATCTAAATTTGACTAATTGCATTTTTAGCCCAAATATTTCATCAGAGGTGGTTAAAGTACTCACATTCTGTACTTAAGTAGAAGTACAGCTACTGGTGTGAAAAAATACTCAGGTAAAAGTAGAAGTACTGATTCACCTCCTTTACTGAAGTAAAAAAGAAAGTAATAAAGTACAAAAGTAATAAAAAGTAAAACTGCCTTTTTTTTTTGTCATGAACGCAATACTACATATTTAACCAAGAAAAATCTGAAAAGTTTCAAAAGTATTATAGTAGTTACTGTGTAGATAATATGTTTGGGGTCATTATGCTCAGTTTTGTTGGGTATGGACAGGAAATTTAAGAAAAATGGGGGGGGGGTCACAATTGAGATAAAAAGTCATGAGATTTAAAAAAAAAAAATAGAAATGAGATTTTAAAAAGGCATAATTATGACATAAAATGTTAAAATTGTGAAATAACAAGTCAACATTCTGAGATAAAAAGTCAATATTGTGAGATAATAGTCATATAATTATAATATATAAAGTCAAAGTTTCTCTCCTCCACTGATTTTTCCTCTGGTGACTTATTTTTCATACTGTCACATTTGTTTAGTTTGAAAAAGTAATGAGTCTATTCTGAGAATGTAATGAGTATAAAGTACAGATATTTATGGAAAAATCTAGGGAATAAAAAAGTACAAAGTTGCAAGAAAAATAAATACAGATACTTAAAATATCTACTTAAGTACAGTGAATGAAGTACTTTTACTGAGTTACTTTCCACCTCTGTATTTCATCACACTTAAATAAGAACTTATAAATGAGGTCAACTCTGTGTTTTTGAGTAAATAAAAAGTCAAATTCCTTAATAAAAATTATTTCATCTATCAACTGTACTCAAACATAACAACAAGTGCAATTTTAACCAATATTCCACCATTTTTGATCATTTTTTACATGTGCATCACAGCTTACAGATCACAGTGGATCTACAAATACACACATTAAATAAATAACAAGCAGAATATTGATAACATTTCTCTTCAGACAGTTCAGGTTGTTCATATTTGTTCAGGTTTGACACATTTTTTTTGTTGTAAACGTAAACATTTTTGTGCAATTTCATCTTTTTTCTTACACTCCAACAGAGAAAACATAGCTTTTAATATTATTTTTATGTTATTATGATAGTATTTTACTGGTCTGATCCACTTTAGATTGAATTGACCTAAAATCTTCATATTTTCAGTGTAATTTTTGCATCTCTGGAGCCAGATTGGACCCTTTGGCGGGCCAGTTTTGGCCCCCAGGCCACATGTTTGACATCTGTGCTCTAAAGCCCAAAATGCAACCAGTTTTTTTTACTTAAAATTAACTGTACATGTGTTTTCTACCACCATTTTGAATCACATTTTGGCTGTAAAAGCTGTATATTTTCTTCTCACATTTCCCAGCTTTAGCAGGTAGTAAACAACTCAGCTCAAAGAAAAGAGAAAAATAACTAGGTCCCAAATAACATGGGACTTCTCTACTTTATTTTGTCATGTGTGTCTAATCTTTTCAAGGTGTAGGCAACTCATTAAATCTCCCAGCCGCTGTGTATAGCAATGTGGTTGAAGAGAATTTCGGCGCATGGGAATCAACCATTTGGAGATTGAAAGTTAGAGAGACGAGTCATTTTAGGTGAGAAGCCAAGATGAGCTATGAAGGTATTTAGCACTTAACAGGATGGATTCTAAAAGTCACATCCAGAAGGGCAAAGATAAAACATCTATCTGTGTGCATCTATCGGCTATAAGTTCAGTGTCAGGTTTAATTTCAGACAGTCTGGCCTCTATCCAGTATTTGATATACAAGGTTAAGGTGCGTAAGACTGAAGATAGAGGAGGTATGCATATCAAAAATACAATCAAATATCTTGGATTTTATTAGGATTTTGGAGATTTCACACACATATCATACATATTTTTCTCATTTCTAGACAAAATATCTCATCACACTTAAAATAAGACATATAATCACCAAAATACTGAGTTGTAATTGAGTTTTAAGAACTTATTTTTAAACAATAGATCTTGAAAATCGTATTTTAAGAAATTTTACCGAGATAATTTTCACTTGTTCTAATAGTCGATTTTTTTTTGCTTTTTCTTGAATTAAACAAACAAACAAACAAAAAACTATCTTGAATTACTTCACAACTTACAGGAGAGCAACAAATATACACAACATTTAGTAACAGGCTGAATATTGGTAAAATTCCACATATATTTCAGGTTATTCTCTTTTTTTTTTAGTAAAAGCCTAGTCTTTTGTGTCCTTTTTTACACTAAAACAAAAAGGAAAATTTGTTTTAGGTTGGTTTTCATTACTTCTAGGTTATTATGATAGTATTTTACTTATCTCGTCCACTTTAGATTGAATTGACCTAACTTGATTTGAACTTCCTTTACTGTTAATACCCTCAGTGTAATATTTGCATTTCACAAATTCATCCCAGGGGCCAGATTGGACCCTTTAGCGGGCCGCTTTTGGCCCCCGAGCCTTATGTTTGACACCTGTGCTCAAGAATTAAGTCCAGAAATATCAAACTATCAAAAGGTTCACAGACCCTGCAGCTACGGAACCCTTTTTCCCTCTCCGAAATTACGACATTTGATTTAAACTTTATTCTTGACATTTCGAGGTGAATGTCAAAATTTTGAGTTTAATGTTGAAATTTTGACTTTAATCTCGTCACATCAAAAATATTTTTTCTTCATATGTGGTCCTAATACTCCATTGTATGTGTTATTTTTGAGGCAATTCCCAAATAATTTTTTCCCCTCTATTTCTTAACTGATTTCTCACCAATTTTTCTTCAATATTATCCTTTTTATTTGGCATATTTTTATGTAAATGTGTTTTCCTATGTTCAGTTAACAGATCATCTACATTTTCATGCAAACTCAGAGTAAATTAAAAGATAATTATGTCAAAACAGACATTTTTTGTCATTTTCATTTTGATAACTGAATGTAAAAACAAGTGTCTGCATTCATTGTCATTGATCCAAGTCCATGGGTTTTACTGGTGAATCAATGTTGTAGAAGATGGCAGTGTTTCCATGGTAACCACAGAGCCTCTGAATGTCCAAATAAATCGTATGTGATGACCATGAAAAGGTGAATACCTGTACTTTAGACCAATTATTTACATGTACTGACAGAATTAGTAGATCAACAGATATTAAACAGTTTATAGATTGTGTCACCGGTGGCTGTTTGGGTCTTCACGGTCTTTAAAGGAAAAAAAACAAACAAAATCTACCAGTGAAACATGTGAAAATTATCTTCGTAAGATTCATTGAAATAAGGTTTTCAAGATCTATTGTCTAAAAATAAGTTCTTAAAAGCTCAGTTACAAGTTCAACTTTTAGGTGTGGTGAAATATTTTGACTAGAAATGAGAAAAATACACTTAGTAAGATTTAGATTTTTCCATTTTATGTTGATCTCTACCTGGCTGAGATTGAGAGGCTGCTGCTGGAGTGGGTGTGGCCCTGTGCGCTGCTGTCGGTAGGACCCGCCTCCAGTCACACCGCCTGGTACGTGATTACTACCTGCCATGACTCCATTGGAGGATTTAAATTTATACGATGAGTTCTGATGGTTCATTGCATCTGTAAAAAGGGAGAATGTGTGTTTAGAAATTATAAAAACCTAACGACGTATTGAATTTGTCTGTAGTTGAACTCCTTTACCTGGCATCAGGCGCTCACACTCATTTGGGGCCTCACTCGTCTGGGTTTTGAGAGGGGGGATGATGATTGTGCGGGGGTTTCCGTTATTGTAATTGTCCAGTATGGTGGTCTTTGTGTCGTATGTGTTGTTATTGGTGGGTCTGGACTCCACAGTGTACGGGCTGTTGTTGCTGGAACAGTCGGACTCAGGTGAATCATGGACTGTTACACAACTGATGACATTCTTCCTCTGTTTAGAAGATGAGCTGCACGGAAGGAAAAGAAGAGGAAAATTACCAACATAGAAATGCTGACATTTAGACAAATACATAATGATGGGTGGGATTAAGGGTGTCACGGATGGACTGCCCACTACTTTTTGTTTCATAACTTTTAAACTAGATAAGTTTCACACAAAGAATCCACATAATTGTAAAGGTTTAAATCACAGGTGTCAAACATAAGGTCCGGGGGCCATTTAATGGTCCAATCTGGCCCTTTGGATTAATTTATGAAATGCAAAAATGATACTAAATTATAAATCATTTTATTTCATGGTCCAGATTCAGACCAATTCAGTCTTATAATAATAAAACATTTCCCGTGTGAATGATAAACTAAAGCCTAATATTGTTTATTTTCATCATGTAAATTAACTTTTTTCGCTCTTAAAACAAAGACAAAAGTTTGGACATGACATTATTTTAATATTATTGTGTTATTTTTTTTTACTTCTTCAGCCCACTTTAGATCAAATTTAGCTGAATGTGGCCCCTGAACTAAAATGAGTTTGACACCCCTGGTCTATATGCTTAATCTTAATTTTAAACAGACTCAAATTGAAATATTTTTAAATGAAAAACATCAAAAAACTACCGTGTCCCAAAAACGGACCATATATTTTTTTACCAGAATTCCAATGAACTCCAAAGTCAAGTTCCTCTTATATTTTCATCCTAAAATGTATTCCGTATATTTCATAAAACCTACTATTTTATAGCCTAATAATTGGTTAGAGGATAAAAACATTTCATCAAACCTAAATAGTAAGATTTTAGAAAAAAGGGCAGTGTCATAAATGGAAATTAAATAGTTTTTTTTTTTTATTTATCAGTATCATATACATTTTTGTATCAATATTTAACACATACAAACATTATATCACATAATAGTCAAATGTATTTTGCATAGATATATACAATTAGTAATTTAAACACTGTATTTTTTAAAAAAGACTATGAATATTAAAATATCAAGGAATGTACTTAGAATAAATGTAGTTTATAGCTTTTTTTTTTTTTCTCTCATTTAAAAATTACCTACCCAAAAATATAAGCTTGGTGTAGATAAATGGTGACCTTAGACAATGAGCTTCCTTGACATCCGTCACCCTGTTACTATTTAAAACTTGGCATTCTTATGAATAGCATGTTTTTCCCATATTTCTAATTTTCTGATACTACCTTCTTTCTTTGTATGACATGCAGTAAAAAATAACACTAATGATAGTATGTAGAAATAAAGAGATAAAGATAAATGAATTAGTTTGACACAGACATAACAGTAGCATTAGAACATTAAAAGTACCAGATGTATAGTATCTTATTGGAGAAGATGCAAATGTCTGTTAGTGCAAACATACACCTGCTTTGTTTTTGCAGAGTAGACATCTGTTGCCCCTATTATTTCCAGTTTGTACATGGTGAGTGTACACTTCATGTTGCAGTACAGCTTAGCAGAGCATAGAGTTGTTGACAGATCACTCTATCAAATAGCCATATATGTGATGGATCAACTGCTATAAAATAATAACAGCGTAGATATTTCCAGTGGCCTTGGCTTACCCAGCATTTTATGACTTTATGACAGATACATTTAGAACTGCCTCTGTTGTCTTTTTCTTGGCTTTTCAAGATGCGAACACTATGGAAATGTATTCACCATCTACAGAAAAGTTATCCAGTGCTCAGCCTTTTCTGACACTGAAAATCTCTAGTTTCCATTTTTCTCTTTAAGTTTCAAAATTAATTAAAAATCACCGTCTTACCCACTAATTTGATAAATACAAAACACATTTCTTACAACCAGAACTGACCTATTGTTCTGTTTGTGGTCATCTTCTTCATCTGTGTCGCTGCTGATGGTGATGATGCTGACTGCAGGGCTGGGTGTATCAGGGATGATGATGGTCTGTCTGGGGACGTGGTGCTGGTGCTGATGGTCGCGGGTGGTGCTGGAAGCCTGTTCTGCTTCATTAGCCCCCCACCCTCCACCCCCACATCCCTGCGGGGGTGGGCAGTTGGAGGCCGAGCTGTTCTGTAGCACGGCACAGCGTGGAGGCGTGTTCTCCTTCACACGCTTGGAACGCTGTGGTGACAGCACCGCCTGAGAGGACGACACCTCATACGTTGACATGTTCCTGGTAAGAAGGACAGAGATGTGCGTGAGTGGCTTTGGGAGAGCAGAGGACACGCAGACGTTGAATTTCACAATCCGATGACAGACTTCAGGATGTTAATGTAGCCTTGAACTGCCAAGTTAAAGACCTATAGTGGGTCCAAAGTCACCTGAGTGGAAGATTACCTGCTAGACATCTGGTGCTGCTTGTTCTTTTTGGAAGAGGAGTTGTTATTGGTGGAGGGCTGCCTCATAACATGTGCTACTCCCACATTAAGCGTCTGGTTGGATGGGAGTGTGACGTGACCAGCCAACAAGGCTGGCTGCTGCATGATGGGATTGTAATGGCTGCCATGAGGGTGGGAATTCCTGTAATATACCACAGTTTTAGGTTAAAAATATGCAGATGCACCACAAATGCAACAAAAACATGATGTATAGAACTAATAAAAAGTCTACGTGTAAAATGTAAGTAACAATGACAGGATTTTCGACAGATGCCAGCAGGTGGCAGCAGCTAACTTTTCTGGAAGGAGCAGAGGGAACAAGTGAGGGAAAGAGCAAAGAGGGAGGGCAGAGGAGCTGACACCAGCAGCTGTGGAGCGATAGCTCTGCAGAGGAAGTGCGACACTTTCCCAGTCGTCTCTCTGAGGACAACAGAGCTGCCACTGGACAGAAAGGGGAGCAGAGACGAGGAGGGAGAAATGGTGGCAAAGGGGTGTCTGCTCACAGACGGACAGCTCCAGATGAATTGGAGTGTTGGTGGCCCCAGCAGCCTTCCACATACACATTATGTATCTGCATCTTCCTTATCACTCTGCAGATTGCCTCCTCCCATCTATCCATCTATTTATCGTGTCATCCCAGTGACAGGCTATACTCGGCATGATGTCTCTACATGTGCATATATCCCATCTCCCTGAGGTAAATCTGCTCTTATAAAAGCACCAGTGTTCACATGGGGACAGTGATTCACTGAAGATAAAGGACAAGCTGTCAGCTTCTTTGGTCAGTCAGCCTTATGCTAAACATTATCCTATAGGATATTTGAATGAGTGAATGAATGAATAGTTTATTTTTAGTTTGTACAGTTATCAATGCACACAGTATAACACCCACAATAAACAAAAAAACAAAAAAAAAGGAATAGGCCAGAAGCAGAATCTTATTTTTCTGCCTATCCTATCCTATAAAACAACAAATCAACTAAGCTGACTTGGTCTACAGATGTATACCTAGTATCATACGTAGAATGATTTTTCTACAGCTTTAAAATATGCCACTCCATAAGAACGATTTCACTGGCTACACTATTAAATGTATGAAGAAGTTGTGATTCAAACTTTAGCAGATGTTCCCTAGAAGCAGTGTTACTCACCTCCAGTTGGCGAGAGGTTGTGTGCTGCTCATGGAGTCAGGGATGACAGTGGCATGCTGGACTGAGGTGTGGGTGAGTTGCTGCCAGGCTGGAGGAAGCAGGATCTGCTGGGTACCGCTGGGCCAGGCCTGCTGGGGAGTTGAATGAATGGGGATAAACAAATATGGGTGGTCGGGAGTGAAAAAAGGAGACAGCAAAGGAGGACAAAGAAAACAGTCAGCAACTATGCAACAACATACTGTAAATTTCATTAACTTGTGATGGGAAGTCTGCCACGGGAGTGGAAATTTACCCATGGTCTATTTAGTATAAACATTATAAATGCATGAAAAAGGGAAGTCATTGAACTCAGCTGATTAATTTGAGTGTGTTGTGATAAATTACAGTATCTTTTCAAAAGTGCATAACAGCTGGTTTAAACTAGTGACTGGGCATGCAAAATGAACTCCGCCGGCTTCAAGGAGACATCCATCGACAAAACAGATAAGACGAGGAATTAATAAAGATGTACAGGAGCACCTTTCTTTGTGTGTACAAGTGAGTGTATGTGTGCATATGTGTGTTAGTGTGATTATGTCTTTGACTTGAGTCAAGTCAGCCTATGTACTAATTAAATTCTAAGCCTATTCATGCTGCTGTGAAAGAGGCTACTTTGTATTTATAATGCAGAACCAGAGACATTAGACAGGCATTATATGCTACAAGATGCACCAGCATGAACGTGTGTGGACACATTCCTGACCATGTTTGTGTGTTACTGTGTGTAACCCTAATAGTTTAATGCAGTTGTATTGATTAGCACTTTAATGTCAGGGCTAATGAATTGTTCCTTTAATACCATTTGCACATCTATTTACAATGGCATGAGTATGTGCTGCAGTGCACAAACATTTAAGCAAAGGAAGAAAAGATAGACATGAAAAGAGGGGGGGAGAGAGAGAGAGAGAGAGCGAGAGCGAGAGAGAGAGAGAGAGAGAGAGGGAAATGTAAGAGGCAATGACACTAATCAGTGCATATAAATTGATAATAGCTCTATCTTATCTTTTCATTTCAACATAACTTCTACATATGTTTCTTTGGTCTTTTCATCTATTTTCTGATGAAACATCAGCTCTGTCAGGACTGTTTTTGTGTGAGGCAGGATGCAAAGTCCAAACTAACAAGCCTGTGCTTGATGTGCTGCAGGGGGCATCTGTAGGCCAGCACTGCTGCCTTGTCTGTGCACTGATGACTGACGTCTCTAATGGAACATTCTGGTGCTGGAGATGGTCTTTACATCTCAGACCACATCCAAGGCCTTTTATCAACATGCCATTTAGAGTCTCTAATACATCCATCCATCTCCTGCTCCTCCTCCTCCTCCTTGCTCTATCTCCATTCCTGGCACTCTACATGCCTCTCTCGCTTGGTGTCTGCGTTGTGTAAGCAGCCTGTCTGCCCTGAAATTGTAACCCAGTTAAGGGGCCGTTTTCTTTCTTCCCAGAGCCTACCATCACTATCAGCAGCCCAGTGCCTCCCACCTCGACCTACACTCCCCGGGTGAAAACCCTTTGTCACCTAGGGGCTTTGAAAGCCCCAGCTCTCACTCCTCAATTGTTTCCACATTTTCTGCATTCCTGCTCCAGATAAAGGTCCTGCTAGTTTCCCTGCCTCCCTGCTTGAAGCCTCCTTCAGTCTGCTCCCACTTTGCTCACCCATGGAGTATAGGGCTAAACTTGTATGGGTCCAAAGTGGCTAAAGTGTGCATGTGTGACAGAGAGCAGAGGTTGAGTGAAGGCACAGGTGGGTAGAATGCAACTGAGCCAAACAACTACCCAGCCAAGCTTGGGAGACCTCCCACAGTAAAGGAATAAACATGAAGAAACACACACGCTCTGCACACCCAGTTATTAGGTGTGCTGCTTGCTGCCCTATATAAACCATCTGCTTATGTTAACTATTGCCTGCCTTTGTTTAACAAGTGTGCTGACAGAGGTTATAGTGAATACCTGCAGAGCATGCTATTTACAAGTAATCTAGGTTTCATTTGCAAATTACATTACATTATTTTCTTTTGCAGGAGACAGCTTTTCTTAATTTCTTTGGTCACTGACAGATGTACAGTATTATATCCATGGATCTGATGATGTTATGAATTTTCTGGTCATGCAGAGTCTCATCCAAGCTTACCCTGACCTCCCAGGATCCTCTGAGGCCTGTAATTTGGAGCGCCTGACTTGGAAGCAGCCCTGGAGCTAATCACCATTTGGTATCTGACAGATTAACCCGCCATAGAAACAAAGGCATGCATGCACACATACACACACAAGGCTTTGCTACTTGCCTGCCTGCCTACTGCATGATTAAGTAGAGATAAGGGAGCGCTTCAAACTCCCTAGATTCTCAGGGATATTTAAAGCCTTCATGGAAATTTCCATAGGGAAAGAGGTGGTGTGGCTATGGAAGCAGTCTACAATGTGTGCGTGTGTGTGCACGCGCGTATGCACGTCTGTGTGTGTGTGAGTGTGTGAGGAGAGTGATGTACAGTCACTCCATGTTACTTCCAACAACTGTATATTAGCAGCTAAAGCTCTGGCTTCACTGTGCAAGCTCCAGTGAAGGCCTTCTCTGTGTGAAAGGCTCCTGCCTTTGTGTGCATCAGACCGTGGCAGCCTCAGCCTCCAGGAGACTGGGGCAGGAGAGAGCGCAAGTGAGCGAGAGTGGGGAGAGGGGGGGGTGAGAGGAGGAAAAGAGTGAGCCAGGGAGTAATGCACAGGAGAGCTTGGCCTGAATGTGCTCAGGATAAAACAGCTGCCAGCAGGGGCAGGGTCAAAAACATTGAGTGATTTCCAGCATCCATCGATAGTTACTATTCTTAGTGAAGGCTTACAAAATGACAGACGCAGAGTGCTTTGTTTGAATGTGAACAGGTTAAAGTTTAGAAATATTTTTGACAGGTGCTATTACTGCTAAGACCCAAAAACTCAGTTTACTCTTCAGGTTCTGTTCCTACCTGTGTAAGGAGGCCAGGTTGGATCTGTAGAGGCTGGGCACCAGGGGCCTGCGTCACTATGGGAACAGCATTCTCCATCCGCACAGAGTAACTGGTGTGCTTGGAAGGGGACGCTTGGAGCCCTGTGTGTAAATAAAACACATGCAAAGATATTGTCAAAAAATAAGCGGAGCAATAGCCTTTATATCTGCCTGTCAAAGAAAATTAAGCTCTCTGGAAAAATTAAAACTAGAGAGCATGACATCTGTTATATACACAAATGAAAACATTCTGTATTCAGCAGATGTCAAAATCCTTTTCTGTTCAAACATAGCAGCCTGACTGAGAAAAACAAAAACAGTAGTCATAACAATAGTATAAAATTGCTTTTTCTGATGGACACATCAACCATTCCAAAGAAAAATAAACAAATAATCTAATTCCTCAGAGCTCTTCTGCCCTCAGAGTGCAAACAGAGTAGACAAAGGGTTTAGTGAGTGAGATCCAAATTAGGATAGAAAATATCTGTTTGAGTGATTCATTGTCATCCCTGCATCACACTGTGATTGATATTTCCTGTGGATTCAAGGCTGTGTTTTGCCGCAAAAACACAAAAATATTGAGGAAAAAAAAACTAACTAAAATATGTATGGTAACAGACCCTACAAGAACAACTGCTCGTGATGATTAATGTTGGTTTATAATGTTTTAACCACATATCTAAGCTTGTAACACTGGCTGGTATGATCTTTTTTTGATGTAACATTTATTATTTCACTGTGCTTATTCTGACCATTTACATGTCCTTACCTTGGAAGCCAGGTGGGCAGACAATAAGCGCCTGCTGGAAGGGGTCAGGCCGGGCAGCGCAGAGCTGAGGAGCTCCCGGCTGCAGGGGCATACTCCGTTGGGCCACAGCTGCCATGGAGGCAGCGGAGGGCTGGTAGAGTGCAGATTGGTAGTTTAGTATGGAGACATCAGGACTTGCAAAGGAAAGGGTGGCATTGGTGGTGGAGGAGGGAGCCAGGTTGGTGGCCTAAAGGAATGATGGGACCAAAATAAAAATCATGAGAGTGGAGGAATGAATGGAAATGACAGGGAAATGAAAGCCTCTAAGGCGGAATGGTTGAATAGCAGGAATCAGATATATATGCAAACCAAAACCAAAAAGTCTAACCAAACATGTGAGATGCAAACACAACCAGTAGGTCAAACAAAAATGGATTGGAAGGGCATCCATCATTGATGAATGCAAATGAGAGAATGAGGAAACCAGTCGACTGATTTGAACATCTTAAAATATGCAGATTGTTGATTTGATTAATTACACTGAGAGACAGAAAGTGAAGAGAGATGCAATCAATGTTACAGTTCCAGAATAATCAACCATCAATGTGCAAAATATCACCACAGACTTAGATGAAAATGAATAGATTAAGAGCATTTACTTCTTTTGACAAGAGTAGAAAATGCAGCTCTGTATACCATCCACAGTACATTATGACAGACAGCTCATGTATTTAGTGATGATTTAAGGGTCTGCAATAAACCAAACACATGGGCCTCCCTTAACATCACCGTTCAATAATGAAAGTTGAATTCCTAATGATAGCATATACATGTCTCTTTAAATGAAAATGTTACAGAACCATAATGACCCAAAATAATAAGCTGCAAATTTTGACATTTCACATCACTGGCTCACTATCTCGCTACGGAATCAATACGCCTGACAGGAGTAATATTTCACAGGCAACAGTCATTCTATAATTATGTAAGCGTAGGTAACTCCAGCATGCCTTGACCATTAATAAGGCATGTGGAATATGAAGACAGCCTGGGAACATCCTAGATACAAACAAATGCTTTTAAGAGACAATGTTTGCTCAGCTTCTAAGTAGTATTTGCTCTGCGAGACACTGTCTAATTTTAGTCCTTTCATTAAGCTATGTAGGAGCGGAGGGAAATACAGAGACAGCACTTTCATTTTTCATTTGCTCTCTTTAACGTGTTCGATGAACACCAGGGGAGGGAGCATAATCAATATGGCACTGTGGCATTCATCATAAACAAGCACGGAAGTAGCAAAATACAAGCCAGAGATGCATTCCAGCCTTGCAAATGAATTGAGCTGAATAAATCACTAACTTAAGTCTGTCTATATGCCCTTAGAGCCAGGCGCAGAAAAGACAAGCTGAAGGAATGTTAATCCATTTAAATCACAGCAAGATGGGGTTTTTGTTGCATGCTACACAGTGTGAGCTGGTTCGATATAGTTGGTGATAAAGAACTCTGTTTACTAAAGAGAGGGGTGGGAGAGCAGGAGTTGTAGCTAAGCACAATCTGGAAAACCTTGCAACCCGACGCTCGGTGATTCTGGCAGAAGCCGAAAGTCAGCAGTTTCGATTCAGAGACCGTACGGGAACGAAGCGGTAAAGCACCACAGGCTCAACCCAGGGAAATGGGAGGAAAGCAGAGAAGACAGAGGAGGACAGGAGAGAGAGGAGGGAAAAGAGGGAGGAAGCCTGGTGAAGGGATTCTTAAGGCCTGAAAGCCCCAGAATGCAAGGCAAGCAGGAAGTGGGGCTTGTCATGTGTGTAATCAGCACTTTGTGACAATCCCATAGGACCTGGGGCAAAGACAGAAGAGCAGACAGACAGATATACATGCAGGAAGGCAGACAGGCAGACTGGTAAGCATGGAAACATCCAAGCAGACAGACAGGATGGACAGAAAAAATAGAACAAAGAAGCAAACAGGCTGCTAAGCTGTTCAATTACTGACAGCTGGGTGTTTTAAATACTAATACTTAGATAAGAAAACATCTCAGTGGTGATCTTGGAAAAAGGATTTTTTTTTTTTGCTTGTAATTTTGTAGTTTTTGGTGCTGCATAATAGCTGTGATATGGTATATTTAGACACATTGTGATAATGAATTTGTATGTAATTTAATCCTTTCACACACAAATTACTTTAGAATTAAGTATCTAGTATTTTTTGATTGATTTTAAATTAGACTCAAATTGAAAGGCATTTTGTATATATATACATGCAGGATAAAGCGGGCTCAGACGACGAGACGAGATATACAGTATATACATGCATACATACATATACATATACACACAAACACACACACACACACACACACTTGTTCCCATGTCTCATGAGGACCAAGTTTGTAATCAAGTAGCCATTGGGTAGTAAATGTAAAGACATCTTTTTTTTTTTAAATAAAATAAAATAATAATAAAAATTAGAAAATTGAATTTAATTATTATGGACAGAGGCAGAAAAGTCAGGTGTTGATTATTGCACAAAGTGAGAATTTTGTTTTCCTTGGTCAGTCCAACTTGTTTTTACAAGGCTGACAATTAATATTGAAGAAACAATAACTTCAAACTATGAATTATGAAAGCGCTGTAGCATCTGAAACCGACCACACTGAACATATGACAGATAAACACTACCACAGTGCTTCTGTTTCACTCAGTTTTTCATGTATTTATGTATTGCAATTGTCTCTCTCAACTCATCATCTATTTTTTTTACATTTTTTTTTTTAAATTTAGATCAATTACTAGAAATTTAAGGCAACCTCATTTGAATTCCAAACGTGACCCCACGTGGCATCCCAAATCCCAAGGTTGAAAAACACAGTGTTATAGTAAATGCACTTACTTCTCATGTTTTATTTACAGACCCCTGATTAGTAGTGAGTGATGTTTTTACCTGGCTGTGCACAGTGTTCAGCTGGTTGTTGAAGGTCATGGTGAGATTGGTGGAGGTGCTGGGGGCAACGTGGGTGATAAAGGGCGTCTTGCTCTGGTTGACTGTATCATACATGTTCACTCGACGCTTACAGATCTCCATATTTTGGAAGCACGACTTCACACTGAACAGGGGATGAATAAGAGAGAGACAGAAACGTAATGAGCGTTGTGTCTTGTGACATGGGCAGATGTTGTTTAACTCTACAAAATGGTAATTGTATAGGCAGCAATGGCGCTTGCTGAGCTCGTACTGTGTGCTGTGCGGGAAATCGAGGAGATGTGACATAGTAACAAAGGGGTGGTTGAGCGTTTCAATAGGCGTGATTCTCTTGTCAGCGTCAATGGTCAGCATCTTGGTTAACAAGTCGATGAACTCCCTCCTGTCAGCTTTCTCCGCCAGCATGTCGCTCCCCTCCAGATCTGACGTCATGTTCACCTAGAGGCAAGAAACAAGCACAAAACACTTTAGCATTTCAAGTAGTTCTTCAATTGGTCATTGACAAATCAAGGTCTCTAATGGTTCCGCAGAGGACAGAGAAAAATCCGTCCTACAGTTTCTTCCCATAGACAGACTATTAATACTCACAAGGCCTCATCAGTTAGGGTGTTAGTCTGGGTGTCACAGAGCCCAGTGATAACCTTGCACCTTCATGACATTATAAACATTTGCACTGGTATTCATAGCACCACTTGAAATATCTCCTGGCGCCTTCACTGAGATTTTTATCTATTCCTGAGATGTGAAAACAAACAAAAAAACATGAAGCCGATAAATGCTGCCATTGGTCGCTCATTTTCACAAAGGACACCATTTTCTGAGAATCTCCAAAAATGCTGACATGAGACAACTTACCCTAAATATGTTCTAAGACCGTTCTGGGAAGCAGCCTTGGAACATTGCATTGCCTCATCTGTATTAAACATTGCGGGTTGGGTTACGAATAAATACTGGGCACAGATTTCGGCTGTAATGCAAAGCAATTTTTAGCTAAAGGAAATTGAATTGTACGGAAGGAGGCTAAATTTGGGGTCTTGCCTATGTCTGCTCTTTGGGTTGTCATGCAGTGTACGGACTGAAGGAAGTGGGACAAGGTCATGATATAGCAAGGCTGGTTTTAAGAGAACAAGCAGATTGTCAGGCAGGGCGAGGACAGAGACAGGGACAGTGGCAACAGACAGGCAGCCTTGTTTATTGTGACTGCCATGCAGAGGGAGCAGGCCTGTTTTTCATAAAGACGCAGCGCTTATCTGTAGGCCTGCTCCAGGGGCTATCAGATGTGCTGCCAGTCAACACCGCAAATCTGATTCAATTCTCTTTCTCTATGCAGGTTATTCAGGCTCCATAACCATTCCTCTCTGCTTGCCATCTCCACTGGCTGTGATAAAAGAATAATCTGCAGAAAGAGGTGAGAAATAATCACATTGTCCTCTGCTAGTGGAAGAGATGACTTTGGGAAATGTACACAGTTTGGCTGCATATGCACAGTAGTCAGCTGAGGTGGACAACAATAATCACACTGGATGGGAAAAATCTCCAAGAAGAAAATAACTTTGCTATCATACATTAAATTAAAGTATGTAAATTTACTAGATGAGTCAGACTCCTGCATGGTTCATTTTGTTTCAATAACAGCAAGAGACATTTCAGAATCTAGAATGAAACAGGAAACAGCCACTGTAAACAAAAGTTAACAGTGAGGAAAGAGGCTTCAGCTAATAATTGTCACCCTTGCATGTCTTACACGTCAACGGCTGTTTATGAAGCCACATCTGTGTCGTGAGGAGCGCTACCATGCCACTGGAATGAGGGCAGGGATGGCAGATGTCGAGCAGTGGGACAGATTGGGATACGCCTCAGGAGATGTGGAGCTTGGCGCTTGGCGTGCACAGGACAACAACAAAGATTTACAGATAAAATGTATTCCTTGGTAGGAGGAATAGTCACTGAAAGGAAGAGTGTATTTGTAAGTGCATGTTATAAAATAAAGATAAGGTGAAGGCCAGTGTTGAACACAGTCCTAATTCACTTTTCCTTTTCTCCTTTTGCTCCTCCTGGCAAGGCTTCTTAACACAGATACTGAAGGTCTGTAGACCTTCAGTATCTGTGTTTATACAGAAGGTTTTTCAAATCAGTTGGAATCCAATTTTTAGCAGTTTTGGCCCTCCATCAGGTCTCTAGAGGGGTCCTATATTTGCTGTAAGTTGGTCTCTGATTTACCTAAATTAGATATACTTGTGAATGAAGCCGCACACATTTCCCACGACTGAAAGGAGGTTCATTATCTCTTCTTGGCACTCAGCCCCTGTGTCTTTCAGGGCCTTCAGCTATATCATCCATTATACACGCGGAGACAGATGTCCACAATGCTGACTTGTTTATATGGTCTGGATAGTGAGATGGGGCAAAATAGGCAGTTCTTTCACACATTAAGCTTGTGCAGCTCTGCTGCATCTCCGATGTGTTTTTGTAGTAAGCTGAGTCTGGCTGCAATAGTAAGAGGAATACGGGACATAGAGCTTGAAGCGTAGGAGACAGAGATGACCCAGGGGATATCATACCAGCGCAGGTTGGTTTCATTAAACTCTGTGCACTGTATATGTGTGTGTATGTGTATGGTAACTGTAAATTCAACAAGCTCAGGCAGCGATACTATCTTGTCTCATCCGACAGCATGTTATTCCAGACAGGCCTGACAGCGGCCCTGGGCACAACTGGACAGTCATAATTGTCTCCATCACTTAAGTAGCCACATGTGTTATATATCCACATGTACTGTTTCCAGAGGTTGGTTATGTATCACAATGAGCATATTCCAAAAGAAAGAATTCACCTGCTTAAGTCTAATCTCTTGGCTAGTCACTATCAGAGGCCAAATTGAGAACATGATGACAAGTGTACTGCCAGAATTCTAAGGGCTTGGGAAGAAAAGCATTGTACTTTTCCATCCCCTCTGCCATATCTGCCAGCAGAACCAGTATTTGGTGTACAAAACAACACTCAATATCATCTAACTGTCAAGAATGTCCTATCAAAATGTCATGGCTACATGTGAACTTTCCCAGTGTGAGGCGATGAACTTCCTCTGACTCACACAGAAAGTGGTGACATTAGATGTTAAGAGGCAGCATTTTTCCATGTGTAGAATATGTACATGTTTCATATATGTTGTGTCTTGGCATTGGATAAGATCTTCCACTGATGACGTGCAGGTCTGCAGGACGAGAGGGCTAAGCAGCTGAGTCATACAGACACAACATGGTGTGGGTCCTGCTGAGCTAGTCTGCAGAAATGATTGTGGCACTGAGGAATGTGTAAATGTTTTTATGGGTGCACATGTCAGTTAGCAAAGCAGACCCCGAATACAGTGTTTTTTCCTCGTGCCATTTCCATCCTTACATTCACTGCAGATGTACAAAGTACAAACACAGCCAGGGTATTCGCTCAGGCTTAAGTAAAAAAGCAAACTGTACATATCAAACATGTTAACCAGCTTCACCACATGTTCAGCTCAAATGTTGGTCTGTATCTTATTAGATAGCGGTTAAGCAAAATGAAGAGCAGAGGCAGCGTAGAGGAGGGGTTTCAGTCAACAGCTGGTTTCATTTCACTCAGTAAAACTCTATATAGCAGAGGAACTCCACAGCATCTGGAGATCAGGCTTTGGCAGGATAAATATTTTAAAGGATCTCAAATATTTGATAGCTAATTCTTGGGATGTGGTGGATCATACGAGCCCGAGACTTGAATAGCTCCTTACGGTAAAACTTCAATCGTAAGACAGGCAGACGTAAGAGTTGCAAAAGACAGACAGAGCAATTGCAAATAATAAATCTATTGTGGGTGAAGGAATAGTGTTGTGTTGTGATGTTAGAATAGCATACCTGTGCCATATCATCCAAACAGTTGAAGATGTACTTGCGAGCCTCCTTGGACTTGATCCCTGTCTCACCCTCGTGGTCCTCTGGAGTCTGCGGGAGACAAGAAGCAGATGTTCCTCTCAAATCCCATCACACTTCCCCTCTGGAAATGCACTATTTACATTTCGCTCATTACAGCCTCTTGTTGTTGATGTGCAGCAGGACTCGGCTTGCCCTCTGAGCAACCCTGGGGTGGCGCACAAACATTCATCTAACAGCCAGGAATGATTGGGGAAACTACACGTCGAGGCACACACTACAACATATCCCACTAATATACAGCACATGCACCATACTACACATACGTTTTAAGTAGGTGCACGTGCATAGACTGTAAAAAAAAAAAAAAAGTGACTTTAGAATTAGTTGTAACTTAGTTGTAAGTTGTAAAATTGCAACATAAATAACTGAGTGAAAATACAATGCGAAGAAGAAGAAGATTTTTATGCTCGGGATTAAATCAAATGTAGCTGTAGTTTTTACACTGAGAGTATGTGAAGAAAAACAAAAATATATGTCGAAATTATGTATTTCTATTGTTTTGAAAAGATAAAACTGTGAATTGAAATAAAATGTAGTGCCGTTTAAAATGCAAGAACACAATATGAAATAACAGCATTAAAAAAGTAATAAATAAGTAAACATGTAACCTTTTTAAGATTTTAAATATGCAAAATAACAGTTGGTTATGGTTTAGTTGGTAGAGTGGGTTATCCAATAACCAAAGGGTTGGCATTTTGAATTCCGACTGTTAAAATGTCGAAGTGTTCTTGCAAAACTCTGAAGATATTAAACCCAGTTTAGTCCTGGATCCTGGATGTCTATGTATGGAACATATACTTTTTACATTCAATGTATAATCTGCATGTATAAAATGTTAAATTTACACATTTTAAATGTTAAATCTACATGTTATTTTTGTAAATATGTTTACGATTTGATGTGTTTTTACAGGATTGTTCTAGTAAACACAGCTGCCACTTGGTTTTTTCCATAAAAACAACTAAATTTATTTATTTTTTGACAGAACGTGTTGCTCACCAACACATACAAATATATTTTTAAGTTTGCAATAACTAATTCAGCTGCCTTTACAGAAAAACATATGGCAAAGGTCAGATTAAAGTTCAATAATCAATGTTTAACTCGTGAATAAATAGCCAGGATACTTCAAATGTCAAAAACAAAGACTACTAATATAATTCGGTATTACAGCAACAGCAAATATAAGCCAATAATACTGGTCTTTGTTTTCCTAAAGACACTGCTGTCAAATTAGATAGGATTCAGATTTTTATTTTTTTTTTCCATTGTGGAAAAAAAAATTTGCTAGCCTCGCCTCTTCCTTCTGAAGGTTAATGGGCGTTGGAGTGACTTCAGAGAATGTACGCAGTGTTCTTTAATATCCTTTCATGTGGAGGCCATTTATCATATTTTTTCAATGCGGTATGTTTGCTCATATTCATGGGATAAAAATGAAAAGAAGATCTTCAAAAAGGTATTAAATGTAGCAAAAACATTATCACACCATATAGAGGTGGATGGGAATTTACATGTTAATACAATTGGAAATATGTGACATAATAAAGTTTGAAAAAAGTTGATACAGGGGGAAGGGAGTAGCATACTTCATTATTGACTGGCTTGTATGGCTAGTTCTGGAAGTAGCAGGTTGGACAAACACTTGCCAAATCTTATCTTCCACATCCATTTTGCTTTTATTATCCTCTTACTTTGTTTACAGCAGAAACCAGGCCAGCAATACCTCAGACAGTGAATCTTCTGGAATATTAGCAAAATCAATTGTTGGCAGACCTTTTGTTTATTAAGTATCATCTACTCTTAGAAAGGTATTCCCCATCCTAGCTTGTATAAAAATGTATACCTTAAGTCTCCAAAGAGGATAGGTGGAATCAGGGTCTCTGTTGAAGAACCTGGTGGTCTTTGTCCCTGCACTCAATAGATACTCTGCAGGTAGACCCTGTGTCTGTGAGATGTACCGAATCTGCAAAACAGAAGATGAAAAATGCATTTGAGACTTCTCACATCATATGCATGATTGAAACGTAAGCTGCATTTAATTGGGGAGCACTGAGAGTCTTTCCTGCTGATGAGAAAAAAAGGCCAAAACTTTCAGACAGATGCTCTTTTGGCACTTGGAGAATCTAGGCAGACATTAACTTCTGGCTGAAATATGCATAGCACACAAAACATGACCTCAGTTCAAGAGTCTAAGATTGATTTGAGACTTGTAAATGAGACACTTTGCAAAGTTTTTAGGTTTGTTAAAAAAAAAAAAATCAGGCAAGCTTGTTCAGTGATGGAGCACAACTTGCTCAAGGTTTTCCCACTGAGCCTTGTCTGACTGATAGAGAGAGGGGAACACTGCAATGTCTTGCTCTGGAGCACAGGGGCTGCGCTAATTGGACAAGTGGCTCTGTGGCATCTGTTCAGATAAACAGGGAGGCTGCGCAAGAATCATCAGGAGCTGTCAGGGGGATTGGAGAACCATCCCACCCTCCCGCTCACTCACAAGCTCATACTCACGCTCATTGAGAGCGAACACCCACACAAATGCACATGATGGTGCGTGCAGACGTTCACCAACACAAATTTGTGAACACGCAAGCAAAAACTCAGATAGCCATGGGCCTCTGTGTGAGCCGCTCAGAGGTCAGATGACAGTCAAGATGCTCCAAACAATCTTTATTACCTGATCGTACTCTGAGGCTCCGGGGTAAAGGGGCCATCCCAGGAAGAGTTCGGCTATCACACAGCCCAGGGACCACATGTCTATAGCCTCGCAGAAGGGCAGGCCCAGAATGATCTCCGGAGCCCTGTAAGAATAAGAATGATTTGATTAGAAATCAAACAGAAAGAACAACCGTGAGCGAGGGTCTGAACCCTTACTTTCATTTTGTATTACGCAGAACAAAAACACTTCACATTTTCAGTTTATAATGCCGCCTACAACGGCCTTGAGAGAGGAAGGATTCATCTAGGTTTCTCACTTCATATGAGCTCATGGAGAGTAGCCCATAATAGTAAGCACAGGTCAGAGGAGGAAATAATTTACACTGCATATGTAGGAGTAAGCTGGCAAGATTCTAGCATCATTCCCGAAGCCAATACTATTTAATTAGACTCATACACATACTTAGTAGTTGCACTCACACGCTAGACTCCTTACCATATCAACACAAACTATTCAATTAATCTGCTATTTTTGAAGGGTACTATTCTATCATAACATTTATCACTTAGTCTAGTATAAAAAAAAAGGAAACTTATTTTCATGAAAATTTGAACTCCATGGGTTGCAGTGTCTAAGGTGACAAATACAAATCAGAAAGCCCCATCTATGGTATTCTGAAGTGGTGAAAAAAAAAAAGAGGTATTTCACGAATCTGTTCTATAGTTCAGTTACAAAGCAATGTGGAAACAATTACAAAAATAAAACAAGCACAAATATTCTCTAGAGCATGCAATGAGCTTTATCCAAAGTGAGCTACATTTGGTTTAATAATATCAGTGCTTCATTTCCTAACACTAGCATTTCAGCTGCAGAGGAAATAAATATCTATGATTTGATGAAAAAGAAGAAATATTGTTTCAGTAATTCTAGCAGCCCAGCAGTCCCAAACAATCCCCAAATTTCATTCAACACATTTTATGTCCTGTCAGAAAGACTAATACAGTTCTTGTGAGTTGAAGTCTCTGATGGGGCTTAAAATAACCACGAGCACAGTCTCGCTGCTCGCTAACAATCCAAAGCATTTTGAAGAGGTTATCTGTGTGCTATTGCCATAGAAGGTCTAATATGTTACCTTTTGTTAAGATGAAGTCACTTAACTTCAAAAATGTATGCTGAATTGTAGAGAAATATATATATATATATATATATATATATATATATATATATAAAATAAAATGTATATTATACAACATTAACAGAATTATATACAAAAGTTCAGTCTGATTATGAAAAGTTCATGTGTGAGATTCTAATGCTAATTGCTATAACCATGGTAACTAGGATAGGGCTCTCTCCTATAAACTGAAGCCAACTATGGCAGAGGTTTTGGTGGGGTTGGGGGTGTGGCAAGGGGACCTGGCCTCTAGCCTGGTAGCGCTGTAGGTACCAAAGAAACAGAAAATGAAGAAAACAGCATGAGGGGACGCTGTAGGTCTGTGAAAGGGCAATGGATGAATGGTTTTTAGGAAGCTGGAGATTTCAGAGGGCAAAAAAATGAAACACTAAATATACTTAAAAGCTATTTTTTAACCAGAGCACCCTGTCAATTGTTCACGAGTTGATGCAGGTTGGCAACATAACACACATCCTAACAGTTAATACATAACACAATTGAATAGACAATGAGATACAGAGCAAAACAAAACAAAACAAACAAAAAAACAAGAACAAAACAGGACCAAAAAGAAGGAAGAGAGAATGTTCAAGAAAGACAGAGACACAATTAAACTAAATGTTCAAGAGCGGCGCTTTCCTCAGTGAAGAGCTCCTGTCACTGAAGGTGGTTATTGGGGTCTCGAGGGCAGCAGCGGAACCGACACCAAGACAACACTCTAGCAACAGTATCTTAGTGCACCATTAGACACCAATACAAAGACACCTTCACACACAATGAGATGAGACGTCTATCAGGAGACTGCCAAAGAAGCATAAAGGGGCCTGCTAGGAGGCGATAGCAAAGGCAACAGAAAGGTCCGCTGTGGGCTGGAAAGAAAAGATGGACACTGGGACTGGGGTCACCATGGTCCCCTCCACTAGTTAATTGGCTGAGGCAGTACTGGCTGTAGTCAGATTTATACAGAAAATAATGTATCCGTCACTGTTTTGCAGCTTCGAACTGGTAAAACCCTGAAAATAGACAGAACATCCTTGTATTATTACACTATATGTCTTTGTTTGCAAGTCAAAGATACCCATCATCCCTGTAGTGCATTTGTCGTCTGTAGAGATTCACACACATTATCATTATTTACATGCTGATGATCTCCTCAGAACCTCATTTAACTGTGAGATAGCAAAAATATGCATACACCTCGGCAAACGGCAAAGAAACATACACTCTTCAAGTGTATGAGACTGTTATGATAGTGTTTATTATAGGACTACACTGCAAGGAGAATCTCTGTATCAAAACATAACGTAGAGATGAAAGCAGCAGGAAACCCTTTTATCAAACAGTCCTCTAGATCGCTGTCAGATATGTGTTCACTCAGGACATTCAACAGTCCCCCTTTGTGCCCAGACACCAATCCAACCAACTTCCAGCAGCATTTCAACCCCTGGAATATAAACATCATACTGTGTAATTCAAGGTAACTCTGCGCTTTCAAGTCAGTACAACACAAGATGGCAAAGAAAGACAGCTTTCATTACTGGACAATTAGTGTTTTCATACTGTGTTTCTATGCATGGATATGTGGTGTGTGTCAGGACCGCATGGATTTTAATCTTTGTGTGTGATGGAGAGATTTGCTAGTGTTGATGTTATGCTTGGATCCATTTCAGGCTGAACCTTCCTGGGTTATGCTCCAGTGCTCTACTTGCTTTTCTCATGGTTCCTCAGCCCTTCACTTGTTCTCATAGAAATCTCCTCTGGTTCAAGGAAAGACAGAGAGCAAGTTAGAAAGAATACAAGACAGAAGGTGCAGAGGAAGGAAGAGAAAAGGAGTAACATTGTTGCTCATGGTATAGTATGAAGCCACAAATGCAAATCTGCCCTTACCAGCAAACCACTGCCATTGCCTGCAAACCACCCCCACAGCTGCTGCTGATGCAGGCCTTTCACTGGCAGTGATAAACAATACTATGCAGATCACAAACCATATTCCTTTTCCTGCCCTCCCTTTCCTTGCCTATAGCACACAAAAGACTGACAACCCATTAGGTTATGTCCATTTCAATAGCCTGTGCTTGCTTAAATACATCATCAGCATTTGCGGCTGAAAAAAAAAAAAAAAAAAAAAAAAAAAAAGCACATGAGCAGCCAGGTGTTCAACTGTCACAGCTCTCAGTTGTTGATTGTTCAAGGCACAATGTGTAATTTCTACAGCTATAGGTCTCATAATCAAAAATAAAAATAAATCAGTTGTGAAGCATGTCGTTAAGCAGGGTGTTATTTCTTAATTGTTAATTTCACTGTGCTTCACTGTGCAAATGTGCTTCACATGTTACAGGCAGGCCTTTGTAAATGTATTTCGTGGATATTCATATTATGCCATTGTATGTCATATCATTCTAATTAAATACCCAGAAGTAATTTTACTAAAGTTGCATTAACACTAACACTATCAAATGAAATGCTTTGGTTTTTCTACATTTGAACATTAATGGGAATGCATGTACAAGTCAATAAAATGTAGGACATTTTAATGCAGAAATTAAACATATTATGCCCTTAAGGAAATATAACACAAATTGAAAGAAAAAAAACTGACCTTTTATTTAAGCCCTTAAACTACACTTACAAAAACAGAGTTTAGGTGTTTGGAAACACCATCTGACCGGCTGCATTGAGCTGACACTGCCAATTTATCACTCTTTAAAGTGCACCCCACCTAGCACATCTCCAGCTGGCTTTCCTATCACAGACAGTGCCTGTCAGTGGGTGGTGCTGAGCATAGATGTCACATACAGTACAGACGGTGTGCAAACCACCGGCCAGCCACTGGCTTTCTCTGGGTTTCAATAGACCACGATTACATGAGAGGCCTCAGTGTTCAGGCTAGTGGCTATGACAGCACTGGTGTTCAACAAAAGAAAAAGGGAGGGTGAGATGAAGAAGGAGACACAGTGAGAGAGACAGAGAAAGTGAGAGAGAGAGAGAGAGAGAGAGAGAGAGAGAGAGAGAGAGAGAGAGAGAGAGAGAGAGAGAGAGAGAGAGAGAGAGAGAGAGAGAGAGAGAGAGAGAGAGGGAGAGATGGAGAAAGTGAGAGAGAGAGAAAGAGAGAGGGAGAGAGAGAGAGAGAGAGAGAGAGAGAGAGAGAGAGAGAGAGAGAGAGAGAGAGAGAGAGAGAGAGAGAGGGAGAGAGAGAGGGAGAGAAGGAGAGAGAGAGAGAGAGAGAGAGAGAGAGAGAGAGACAGAGAGAGAGAGACAGAGAGAGAGAGACAGAGAGAGTGTGCATGCTGACATCCTCCCAGCTGGTCTGGTCATTGATGAGCCCCAGTCCCCTTGGGAGCCAGCGATGGCACGACTCATGAATGGAACCTTTCTTTTGCCACCCCAGCCTACACTTTCACTTCAGCCTCATCACCCAACTCCTCTGCCATCCCCGGCCAACCCCTACACCCCCCTCACTCCCCTTCACCATCGACCCCCCCCCCCCCCCTTCTCACAACCCCTGTGCCAGCAAAACCCCCATCAAACCCCTCAAACTAGGGCGCCAAGGCCAGGCTAACTCTCCCTCCCTGCTCGCCTGTCCGCCCTCTGCTCTGTTGAACCATGCCTGTGCTTGGCTGGCCCGCGAGGCCACACACACATAAACACATACGGAAACACACGAACACACACACACACACAGCTGACATCACAGGCTGTGTGCATGTCAGGATGTATCCATCAGGCTGACCTTCCCTTAGCTTGGCTCCAGACGGGAGACTGATGGATCCCTGGAACCCTGCAGCATTTACACACATAAAAGCACGGCATGCACACACACACACACACACACACACACACACACAGACACAAAGGGGTCAACAAGTCCATGGTAATACATTTGATTTCTTTTCATTCCATTTCAAAGACTTCCACACTGGCCTTATGTAACTATGATTTATTCAATAGCCAGGTGGACAGTCCTAAGTGAAGAGTGTTATGTATCCTAGTGGTAAATAGCTCTTAAACTAAGCACGTTGAGACCAGAGTTATGACAGTGCTTTTTGGGGCAGAGCTAGCTATCCAGTGCTAACAGGAAAAAGCACTTTGTGAGGAAAAAGCATACCATTAACTTCCCTCTCTGTTTTCTTCCCCTTTCCTCCATTCCTTTAGCCTCCTTTTTTGCTCTGCCCTAATGTAAAAGGCTTGGGTTGGTGTTGAATGACTCCCTTCCTCTCCTGGGGTGTTCATCTACATATTCATGGACTCAAACGTTCCTCCACAGCCTCTCTGAAGATGCACCATAGAGAAACACTATTCTAGATACATTGCATGGTGGTCTCTGACTGTGAAATCAATGTGCAGAGCTGCATACCCTGCTGCGCACCTGTGGCTCATAGAAACCCAGTCCAATGTTAGTCACACACATACATTCATATACATTTCTCCAAATATTCCACCTGTTCTCATTACAGTATAAATTGCCGCACACTGCACAAGCCAGACATAGGATGCAGTGATGATGCAAATGAATATGTATGTAGGCCGAAAGTCTAGATGGCATTTAAATTTAGGGCCTGGGCGTTCCAGGTGGTTAAGAGGTAGAAAAGGGAGGGGGGATTTCTGGACAAGGCAAACTTTTTAACACAGTCCTTGAGAAATGTTGTCCCACTCCCTTTGCAGGAACGACATTCCTGGTGCTCAAGGTCTTGAAAACAGGCCTCAGTCTCCCTTTTTCTACTCTCACACTCAGAAAAAGGCACAGTTAAAGCGCTGGGTGACGCTGACACTGCTCTACCTGTTAAGACATTAGCATTTCCTATGGGTCCAGCAATGTATTACAACAAAGTAAATGTATACAGAAGGGAAGAAGGTTAGATGATGCATTTGGTAAATTAATCACTGAACAGCATTGGAATGTCACGATACTGGAAACAGCAAGAGGGAAGCTTGCAGCAGCTCAGTTATTATATGCACTCAAATGTGTCATAGCCATCTAATGTAAAACATGGGTGACAGCTGTGTGCAGACTAGCATAAGTTGAGGTGCTGATTGAAAACAACCTGAAGTTTAGTACAGAACTTTCATCACAGGCTGTAGAGCAGCTTCAAATGGAGTTGACTAAAACAGAGCAAACATATATAGTATGAGTTCACTTAAAAGTTATCACATTCCCTCTTTCAGTGTCACCACAACACATTTAACTTTTCCCAGCTCTTTATGGTAATTTATACGAGCCTCCCTGTCACTGTGGCACACATAGGACATGGAGTTCTGCTGTTACACTGCACCACAGTCAATATTAACACACACTATATGCCACATTCTCACTCATGATATCACCCGGCACCAATAAACATTGGCTGTTTTAAATGACTGTACTCACAGCAGTATTAGATATGATATCAAATTTACTGTTGGTTAACATAAAACATCAAACACTTATTTTACTGCCATAGCAATGTATTTGCTGCTATGGAAATGTGTACACTAATACCATTTTCCACCTGTCCCTTTCTTCTACTGCTGCTCACAAAAGCCTCCATTAGCGACGCTAACATCTACAAAAAACAAACAATGAACTGCTCTGTTATTCATTTTTAGACATCTATGCTGCACTTCATCTTTTCAGGTTGGTGATTACCTCCTTTCCTGTGGCTATTATTATTCTTCAGCATGCTGCTGATCCTATCAGTAATACATCTCATTTCCACCTGCAACCAGCAGGCCCCTCCTGGTTCCCTGCAGTATTCCCTAAACCCCCAACCCCCATCACCTGGTGCAGGGGTCAAAGTGACAGACCTGCTGTAGGGGAGTGGAAGTGGAAAGCTGTTGAAATGGGGGTGGGTCTGTCACAGAAACAAGACGAGAGAATTAAAGAGGTGTGGTAAGTGCAATATTGGAAGATGAATGCAATCTCAATCAACACCAACCCACCCACGCACACAAATTCTGTCCCATCTCTTGTCTAAGGGGAAAGCGCCGGGAAGGATTTGCAATTGGTAAATGATGGGTATCTGTCATAAACTGATGCTTTCTGCAAAGACAGCCCAGAGAAAAGATGTAGGGGTTGCCGTGAGGGAGCCTCAAGTCTCTCCAGCCCTATTAGGATCGTGGACTGACAGTCAGACAGTATTAGGCCAGTCTACTAGCCACTGGCCAGACTCTGACCCAACCCTCAGGCTAGCACTGCTTTGCTCTATCATTCTTCTATCAGACTTGATTCTCCATGCGAATGAGGCTTTTCAGGAGTAAAAAAAACTAAATAAATAAATCAATTTCACATCTTGGCTGCAAAAAAAAGTACACTTTCAGAGGAAACAGGAACAAGTTTCTTGGAAAGTATTAAATTGTCACTACTGACCCTTCAGAATGATGCCATAGCACCATCAGACTGTGTTAGTCACTGCTCCCCACTGTCAACAAGCCCAGAGGAAATAAATGGGTCACATAGCTCCCTAGGACTGGGTGAAGCCAAACTAAAGGGAGAATTGGAGAAAGATGATAACACATTCTAACATGCAGTCATTCATTCAACCAGCTTAACCAGCTGGCAGGACTGTCAGCATGATGGAGACGTTCACCAATCCAGACAGGACAGCACCATAACAGGCCTCTAGACAGCAAGACGCAATGTACAGACAGGTTCAGGCGGTCAAATCAGGCAGATGAGATTGTGTCTGTTCATGGTGGGGGAGAGCTTAAACTGCATCCTTGATCACTTCAGCAAATTAGAGTTACGGGGGATTCAGGGAGCTAGACTTAAACCTTTTGCTTGGCTCCGTCTGAGGCTGACATATAATAAAAAAGAAAGGTCAGACAATCTGCACTGCCCAGTTTAAGCCACAGCAGGATAGGCTCAGAGTCCAAGCCAAACCTTCAAATATGTACTATATCATATTGCAAAATGCTATCACATACAATCAGGATCACATTTTGAATCTCATCTGCCTGCTTGACTAACTGTCTGTCTTTTGCGGTTAGACTGTTCTGCTTTCTGGCTCGTGGACATTATGCTCACTTTATTGTCTAGTTTCCTCCAGTATAGTTGCTTTAGTCCAATACATTCCAGAGTAAGAAATTGCAGGGCACAGCATCGATATGTCCCATTCTTTTGATGTAGTGTGTGCAAGACAGAGATCAACTGATAGGTAGAGAGACAGAGGAGGACGAGTCCACTGTGGTTGGATAGCGGAGCCGTACATACTGGATACTGTGGTAAAACAACAAACGCTGGAAATCCATTTGAAATGTGGCGCCTGAAAACATATAGCAAGGAGCCACGGGGACGCCATCCTACTATCATAATGACATACGTCTGTCTGCCGCTCAATACGCACACAAACACACACACACACACACACACAACACACACACACATGCACACATACACAAGTTCAATCACAAGAGCCGCTCTGGTTGACTAGTTCCTTATTTCTGGGGCAACTGAAAAAGCACATGGGGGAGACATTTGCAAGGCAGACTGACTGGAAAAAAAAAAAAAAAAAAAAAAATCCCCCTGTACTTTTTACCCCCCTCCTCAGCATGCCCTGACATACAGTACATGCACTACATTTCTCTTCCTCCACCCATCCCCCTCCATCCTCCCTCACTCTCTATCACCATCCCTTGTTTGACTACCCTCTTCCTTCCTCCCACCCAGTCGGGCAGTAATACCATCTCCTGCCTAATCAAATTCCGCTGTGTGTGACATGAATTCTCGGTGCCCAAGGCTTGCGCTGCCTCACGACAAGCTACAGGGCCGCAGAGAGCTGTAACTAAACCTCACGCAGGTCCTACAGAGCAGCTCCCCATCTCTATCTAAAATTTAACATAGGGACAAACCTTCTGGATATCATTCCATCAGCTTATTTCTGTTATTTTTCATTGTCTGCCTATGCATACAGTAATGCTACTCTTCCTCTGTGGTGAATGTGTGTGTTTGACTGAGTCCCTGGTGCGCCGCAGGCTCATGGTTAATTACAGAGTGGATACGACAAACTAACAGAGGCTGATCCTGATTGTCACCAGATGTGGTCAGATCTTAATCCAACACAATGACTGACTCCCCATCTCTTTGTCACAGTCAAATTTGCACAGAATGATACACACATAAGCAGTAAGATGCTGAAAACATACGAATGCGTCCGTCAGCGCACATCACAGACCGGTACAGTTGTCCCTCCCTATAGCATCATTCACCTTTTGTGGTCTTTATTTATTTATTTTTTTTTAGTGCAATTGAACGCGCATTGTGTTCTGCATCCTGATTGGCTAAGGGTCTTATAGACCATTGTCATTTAATCTCCTCCATGCCATGTCTCCTGTACAGTACACAATGTATCCAGTTTAACCAAATTGACATAAATGTTCTATTGCTAGCAGTGCGACTCTGAAGTGCTGGATGTTTGACAGTTTTCTTGTCGACAAAACCCACAAAACACCTGCAGTCAGAGATACCTAAGGGGCGGAGGAAGACACTAACCATCACACAAAAAGTTGGACATACTGTATAGACATACTGAAGGAAGGTAGAAGTTACACAGCTGTAAGGCACCATTATGGGATAAATTAATCTTCAGTTCGTTACATAAAAGAGGAAAATAACATGAGGACGACAGTAGCAATAGGTTTGAAGAAGGATATAAAAAAAACAAGACAATGGTAAGAATGTGGATCAGTGACTGCAGGAAAAAGAACGTTACGCTAGATACCAACAACACCTGAGTCATTATTAATAATTTCTTACCTGTCCAATTTTAAAACAAGAAAGAAATATGAGAAAATATTAATGCCTGACAGAGAAAAGTATGGAAACTGTGTGGTAAGGGGTTTTACAGCCTTAAAACATATAGAATAAGTATAAAAAATTCATTTGACTACTTCACAGATTTCACTTATTGCAGGTTATATTTAGAACGTAACCCCCAGCTATAAACAATTGACCACTGCTGGTTGAAATAAATAGCCTTTATTGTCATCATACACAACGTACAATGAGAATTAAGCATCTCCAACAGTGCACAAAGATTTTAAAAAAATAGTTCTATAATAAATATGTAAACAAAAAAATTATATATACATACACAATAAAATATATAAAAAAAGATGAAAAAAGATATTGCACACATTTGGCCATAAATAATTATTGCACAGTTTGTGTTTTGAGGGGGATGCTGAGGTGGGATCAAGGGGGTGTGGGCTGGGAGTTATATATATAACTATATTTAATATTTAATATATTATATATATTAAATATCAGCCTATATTTATTTCACATTTTTTCTTGTATCAGTATCAGCTTGTTTCATTGACTTGTTTTTTTTCCCCTGCCATGATTTACTGACAGGTGAAGTTCTCATCTCTGTGTTCTTGGTGATACTGATATCCACAATATTTTGATATAGGTTTAGATTTTATTATGTTATCAGTGTAACAGTTCCAAATATCGACATAGAAATATCAGCAGCCTGTATCGGTCATCGGCTAAGACTGAAAAACAAAACATTACAAAGGTTAACTGTCAGAAGTTTTCACTTTCTAATTGTAAGTAATGATAATTTTCTGACGTTTGTTATTATGTGACAGAGAGAAAAAAAATCTGTATCGGCTCCAAATATCGGCAGCCTGTAAAAAAAAAAAATTGGTATCAGCCCAAAAAAATCCATATCATTCGATCACTTGTAACCACTCCAATCACAAGTCTTCAGACCTGCGTCCTCATATCTGCCCCAGCATGCATCCTGCCCGCTGTGCCTTCAGACTCTCTTAACACTGTTCATCATGCCGCATTCTTCCCTGACAAGAATTAGAAATGCCATCACATAGAGAAACAACACCAGGGTTATTTAGGCTTTATGGCAAAAAGACTATTCCCTTATAGTCTCATCAGATGCCAGTCTTCTTCCAAGGATAAATGAAGGGAGATAGATAGTGTGTGGCATTTTCTTTTTTTTTTTTTTTTTTTTTTGAATGTTGCAAGTGAGAGATACCATTGCTCCTGTCAAGATCAGCCTTTAAGATCATGTCATAAAAAAAATAGATGTTTTTGTGCTGTCTTTCTCAAAGCTTAAGCCACTAAGAAACTAGCATCACTCCCACAAACACTCCGATTTTTTTTCTTTAAATAGTAATAGATATAACAACATGTAGACACATATACACACATACATAAATATATCAATACAATTGGTAGTCAATACCTAAATCAATTAAAAATAAAAGTAATACACAAAATATCTATACTTTTTTTTTTTTTTTTTTTTTTTTAAACAGATCCTTAACACTCATGATTTTGGTGATGGTTATATTTTTTATTTTTTATTTTAAATTTTATTTAACCTTTATTTAACCAGGCAAGTCATTAAGAACAGATTCTTATTTACAATGACAGCCTGTCAAGAGACCGGAGTCACTTTAGGGGAAAGGGTAAAGGGCTGCAAACTAAAAACACATACAAATTTCACATAAAATGACAGTTAAAAACATGCAACACACAACAAACACTTCTGGGGGGGGGGGGGGGTTATCAAACCATATAATAAACCTACTTAAAACTATGTATACCAGGGGTGTCACAGTCATTTTAGTTTTTTTAGGCCACATTCAGCTAAATTTGATCAGAAGTGGGCCACACCAGTAAAATAAAACATAAAATATATCATTAATAATCAACCCCAAACTGTTGTCCATGTTTAGGAGCAAAAAAGTCAATTTACATCATGAAAATGTTTACATCTACAAATCATCTTTTTAAACGGTGTCAATAACATGAGGAAACTGAACTAAAGGTATAATTTAAATATTACTAGGCTTTAGTTTGCCATTTATATGTGTATATTACAACTTATAAATACACATAACATTTAGTAATAGGTAGAATATTACTAAAATTGAACTTAATTCTCTATTCAGGTTGTTCATATTTGTTCCAGTTGCACAGATTTTTTTGAGAAATTATACTTTTTTTTCATGTAACTAAATGAAAACACTTACAAAGAGAAAAAGTTTGACTTTTGAGTATTTCTAGGTTATTTTATGAGAGTGATCTGTATGTGGAACCTCAACTAAAATGATTTATATATTAGCATCATTCTTACATTTCACTAAATCATCCAAAGGGCCACACTGGACCCTTTGATGGATCAGATTTGGCCTCTGGGCCGCATGTTTGACACCCCTGATGTATACAGTATCAGTTTGGAAATCACTTGTAATTATCTTTTAATCCATGCTTCATGTTTAATGTATCGTATACCAGCGCATGTTGAAATGCGATGTACAGTGTTTCCTTATAGCTGGCAATAATAATAAGAGATGCCTTAAAAAACAATCAGTCACAATGACAGGTAATTAATTTGGCCAAGCAGCAGTGGCCTGCAGTCATTTGTAAGTATAGTCACAGTTAATCACCTCTCAATGACAATACTGTTCTATTGTTTTTCCTTCCCTCTGTCATATACAGAATGATCATTTTCTTCCATCCCCTACACACACTACCATGACAAATAATGAAGGCATGCTAGGGCATTTAATAAGCAATACATTGTCTATTGCAAGACAATTACTGTACAGCAACAATCAATACAGCATTATCCTTTTCATGTTGCAATACTTGAAGATTCAATTATTATGGACAAAATGACATTGGTATTTTTTTTTTTCAGCTGTGGCCTCATTCAAGGTGAATGCAGAAAGCTTTGATTCCATCTAAACCGTAATTTAAACAATTTCAGATTACACTATTCACGCTCATCTCATTGCACGCTGTATGAGCACAGCAGAGGATTACGGAAGAGCTGATTATCTGATGACAAAAAAAAAAAAAAAAGGAGATGGGTAGCAAATCAGCTCAACTGAAAACCTGTGAATGTGATCTGGACAAATGTTACAAACAGCGAATAAAAACTTGCCGTCAGAAATTTAACAGATCGATCGGTCGTTTATTCAACTCATCACTGCAGAGCTGCGAATAATGATTTAAAAACAGTGTGAAATCTTTATGCTTAATTCATTTACTAAGGCATCATGATAATTAATTAACACAAACACATCCAACCACCGTGTACATGTGTTAGACTTAGCTCTACGGGTTGATTTCCAGACGCAGTTTCTGGCAAATTCTACATTAAAAGCTCCATTTTTTAAAAAAAATACACAGAGTTAAAAGCATGTAAAAATAATAAAACAATGACCTAATCCTACATTGTATAAAAACATCAAAGAAAACACACTAAAACAGAGACAGAAATGAAGCCAATAAACATAAAATTAAAGGAGTAAGAGAATGGCATGGCTGTTACACTAGTCATTATTCTTTCTTATTATTGTTACACGTCTCATAAGCCATTGATCTTTCTAGTCAGTTTACATATGAATGAACACATGGGCTGTAATGAATGAGTTAGAGCAGTCACATTGCCTCAACACACTACTTATTCCTCTCATGGTTAAATCTATAAACACAGATGTAGACAGGTGAAAGGTCATGTTTATAGGCCAAAATGACAAAGTTGAGATTGTTGCTGTAATGATAGACAAGATTGTGCAACTCTTTTACAGATGGAGGGAGACAGATTCCTCATAGCGGCATACGGATGACAAATATGCTTTCATCATGGTTTGTATGTGATAAAAACATTCCACGCAGATATCCATGTCCTGTGACAGCTCTGTAACTGATGGTTGCCTTCCTTAACCAGGTGTTTTCCTGTCTTAGTTTACCTTGCCCAGAGGGAAGACCGTTCCCTCTCAGTGAACAGACACACACACACACACACACACACACACACACACACACACACACACACACGTACACACAACAAAGGCATTCTGGCTCTGAACATTTCCTTTTGTTGTGGAGTTGCAGGCAACAGACACTTTTACAGTACAAGCACTACCACTGAAAGTACCTGATGTAGTCAATGTGAATTTTAACCCCTTACCATTATGGGATGATTTAGCTTAAAACGCCTGAAAAATACTCCTCCAAATTAAAATTGCATTTTTTTTTTACTCAACCGTTTGGAGTACAAATAAAAGTAAAGTTAACTTATTATAGTTTTGCTGTTTATTTAACAAGGAACTCAAATAAATTGCCTTATTTTTTTGTGCATTTGCTAAGTATGGACTGAAACACACCATTTAAAAACAGATCAATGCCTGTACCCTATACAGTTCAAAGTTGAGAACTTTATTTGTAAAAATGCCAGCATTAGAGCATTCTTTTAATATGGTTATGTTGATGTGTTTTACAGAGGGGAATTTATCATTTTTTCCAAAGTGGCTACAATTTGAAATGTTTGGAAAAACTGTTGGAATAAGTGTTGAATGTTTCAAAAACACATATTTCAGCAAAAATGTATGAAAAATAAATATTTCCCATTCAAAATTCTCATTGTGGTAAAATAATGGTATAATAATGCCCAAACTGCAGTAGTATTCTGGTCCAAAAATCCTATTGTCAGCTCTTTGTCTATCTGCCTGTCATCACAGATTATAAGTGTGACCTAATTTGTTGAAACATTGATAGATGATTGATCAGCTGACAAGCTTCAAAAGGAAGAAAAACCAAATTTGTCATCTTTATCTTGTGCATAATTCAACTTTTTGTGCATGTGGTGTTGCTGTTGCACTTCAGAATGGTTTATATATTCAGAAAGATGAGTTTGTTTGATTTCATTTGATGGTGCATTAACGTAGGAGCAGTATATATAGGTGTTATTAAAATAATGTCATCTATGTCCCAGGATTGGGATTTAAGGCTGGTAAGACATTTAAGCCAGCACTAAACATGATAAATGTAAAAAAATGTTGGCAAGAAATCCTATCACACTGAGGGTTGCATACAAAAGAATTTTCCTTTTCTCATGTACAGTAATTGTCTCCCTCTTTTTCTCTCTTTCATCATTTTCTTTCCCTCTTTTGACTTTATTTCTTCTCCGCCGCTGTGTGCGAGTGCTCGGAGGGTGCTGCTGGAAGGAGTCCAAAAGAACAGAGTGTGAAATGAACACAGCTCTGACCTCGCAGACAACCCCGACACAGCCAATCAGATCACTTCTCCCCGACACATAGGGCACTATAATTGGTTGGTGGGTGGGAAATATGACCGGTGGGGATTCAAGTGGCGGGAAAAAAGGGAGGGTGCAAGAAGGAATTAACCAAAAAAGAAGAGCCAAGAGTAAGGGGGAGCAAGGGAGTGGTGCTGTGACTCCTCTGTGCACTTTAACCGACCCTTTGCCCAGGAAAGGACAGGAAATCTCCAGAACAAAAGCTAGCTGTCATCTCCTCCTGACAGGCTCTCTGTGAACAAAGCAGCTCTCAGCTGACTGGCAAACGGACCAATCCTTGAGGGAGGTAGCTTGTTGTAATCTGGTTTTGTCTCACATTCCAGACGTCTCTGGTGAGCAAAGCAAAAGTGCGTGCCCTGAACCCACAAACAGGAAATGAGTCCGAATGTTGGTCCTTCCCTGGGATGGGGCCTCAGATTTAAAGGATCTCACACACACACACACACACACACACACACACACACACACACACACACAACACTGTAGATACAAATTCAAACATGCCCATGCTGTAACTGCATCCATAAATAACCTGGATAGCTTCATCTCTGTAGGTTTACGTTCTTTACAAGTAAGTATGAACACACACACACACACACACACACACCTCAGACACCCATGTTCGCAGCTGCATCCCCGGAGCCTTTGCTATCTCTAGCCAAAACCCAGACTCACATCAGCCACATTCCAGAGCCTCCCAAAGCCCCAGGGGCAGCTTCACAGCTGGGCATGGAGCTCCACTGTTCCCTGTCTCTCTGGCTTGACTTTCGCCATCACCATCCCCGCCTCCTTCATCTGCTCACCAGCCCAAACTCCTCAAAGCTGAAAAAATGCTTCTTTCAGAATGGCTTCTGAGTCTTCAATTGTCCTAAAAGGTAAAACTGTTTTGACTGATCTTTGCTTGCACTCATACTGACTCATTCACAGCTTACATGATGAGGTTAGGCGTACGTGTTTGAGGCCAAAAACAACAGTGAATTTTGATGACAAAGAGTTGCCAGAATGTTAATGAGTTCTTATTCAAAACCTGCGCTCACAGAATCGCGTTGCCTTCTTGTAGCAGTGGTATCTTTTAAGGTGTGCTATGTTGATAAGGAGAAAAAGACATGTCAGCAAACAAACTACATAATCTGATAACTTCATCTGCAGCTGGGAGTCTACTTTGTTGCCAGCAAACAGGAACAGCAGTCGATATGTGAAATGACCTCACAATTCAATAAATATATGTATGAGACAAGTTTGCAAAACCACATATAAACAGGATGCTGGTCTGCTGTGAACTTTGCATATAAATATATTTTTATATGTGTCTGACAATATGTTCTTTTTCCTACCAGATCAGCAGTGACATAGCTATTGTCATTTGGTAAACAATCAGATGCAATTACATGACAATGTAATTAAATATCAGCACCTAAAGATGCATTTGTATTTCCTAAAGTAAACTCAAAGATCCAGATGTACTGCATGCTGAAAAAAAGATTAACTTTCCCACTACTCTAAGCACAAAGGAATGCAAAGAGCTGAGTTAGGGAGAAAAAAAAATGAAGAAGCTTCAGTGACATGTGTCCTTCCTGTCCATAATATTCTCCCTAGCTTAAAAAACTACTCATAAACAGCAAATTGACAGAAAGGCTAAATACACACATCTGATAAGTCCTGCAAACTACACTTCACATGTCTCGAAATGGCAATGTGTGCACATGCCCATGAAGATGTAATATTTGTTCCTAGATGTGTGTGTCTGTAAATAGTTAAGGCCAGGCTCTGTTTCATCATTTCAGTAAATGCCACGCAGTATATCAGCCTAACTGCATACGTCTCGGGCCATTTCCATATCTGTAATAGAGAAAGCCTATCTCCCATCAGAGCCGCTCCTCCAGTGCACTCCGAGAACCCAAATAACACACGTGTGTGTCTGTACAAATGTGCAGACACATACACACTACATCACTGATGAGCTGACACAGAAAACCAGATTTATTAAGGGGAGGGAAACAAGGAGATGCACAATGAATGAATGTGTGTGTGTGTGGGGGGGTGGGGGTAATTTCAGCAATGGACACAGGTTGTTGAAACCAAAATCATACACAATCACACACACCAAAAAAGCACAAACACCCCCACAATAGCAACAGTGAAGTGCATCACTCTCCTTTAAAAAACCTGTTTATTTCAGACCTGTGACACAAAAGCCACAGCGGCATGCAGGCTTATCTCTCCGCATCCCTTGAAATGCAGCGCAGCCCCCAAAGAGCTCCCCGGCGCTCCACATGCCACTTTCAATTAGTTCCACAAAGAGAGTCTTCCGCTACCAAAAGGAAGATGGGAGCTCATTACTGAATTCCTCTCTACTCTCAGCTTTGAAATATAGATCAGGAGGCTATGTCTGACTGCTGGGGCCCTGGATGTGCCACTCGAGGACCATGCCACGCCAGTCCGAAGCAGATGAGCACAGAGTACCATTTCATGGATTAGCCACTCCTCAGGTTTAACAGCCCCTGCAGCTTACCCTCAATAACCATTAGCTCTTTGCCTACCCGTCTTTCTCTCATTTGCCTTCTCCCTCTTTCTATCTTTCACTCCACTAAACAGTCTCCCTGAAGCCATGGCTCTCAGCACTAAAACCCACAAATGGGAAAATACCAGTTCTAATAATCTGATGAGAGTGTAAGGGAGAAGCAGCGGAGGAAATGTGGATATCATATCTCACAGCAGTACTATTATAGTAAGTGTAGACACAGAGGCAGGTGCTGATAAGGCAATGCAAATTCATTCAGGTCTTATAATGAAACTAAAGCTTAGCAAAGCAGCAACTGGGGTTTTTATGGAAATAAGCTGTTGTATGGGGAGTTCATTAAGGTGAGGTTTAACACTTGAAAATCAGGAGAATCACAACTAATCAGTAGTCGAAAAAAATATGACACATCTATTTATATAGAAATTAGAAATGTTGGCACAGGTTTCCAATGCTCTCATAAAATACAGCATCTGCATTCAGCCTGAGATTAATCAATTAAGGGGAATCAATTTGGTATCTGACCTGAGGAAAAATGCAATGACTGCTGTGAGGCAGCACATTGCTGCAAGTTAATGATATTCCTTCTGGAGTGAAAACAGCATGTTCACCAGTATCTCGCCATTCACTTTTTGACTGATAATCTCATTATATCGAAGCCTGTATGCTGCCACGCCACCTTCAAAATGTGTGTGCATCTTGTACTGTAGAAGGCTGCCTGCATGTGCTGTGTGTGATGTGATCCTCAGCCACCAGCAGTGTGTTTATACATCGAATTACCAATTTCCATTAGCTCCATCCTCAGTGGAATGCCACCAGCTAGGTAACTAACCAGGAGTTAATTAGAAATTATTGGCTAAAACAGGAGAGTGACCATTAGGGATTGTGCAGGAAAAAGACATGCAGTGGCTGGCAGTTCTACCTGGGGAAAAAGTATAAAATCATCGTGCTATACCTTGCAGTTAGTCCTCTCCTATCCATCAATCACAACAAGAGGTATCGGATGCTTGGTTTAAGTTTCTGTTGCTAGGCCACTGATGGAGATTCAATGCACCAAGAGTGTAAGATGGAGAAGATGGAGATGAAGGTAAAGAGGTAGGAAGGGAGGAGTGGGTGGTGGTATTGGCAGAAAGAGAAGAGGGGTACAGGGCCCTGATATTCTCTCTGATTCACTCTCTATGCAAATCACAACAATCACAGGAAATGCCTGGGCCTTGGCTTCAGCTAATTGCCACAGCAATAACAAAGGAGGGTTTCCTTTGAGCGGAGAGGCAAATTAAACATTAGTTTAGAGTTTTCTTGGAGACCGAGGGATGTTATAATTACCCAGAAACCAACACATCAGCACTTTGCACGCCACGCGTCCCACTCTCACAGCCTGGCAGAGGAAAACAAATGTATCTCATATTCTGTGAGAGAGAGGCATTCAGGGTGGGGTGGGGGTGGGTTGTAGGTGGGTGTGAGGAGTACCAGGAAGGAGATGGGGGGGGGTTGGAAGAGACAAGATAGTGAAGGGCATGGAGAGGGATGAGAGCCGAAAGCAGGGGATGGGGGAGGACAGAGATGGAGAGATTCACCGGGGGGATAATGAGGGAGAAGGAGGTGGAGAATGATCGCCCGTCTTTCCACACCACTCCATGCTGCTAGCGAGGCATCAAAATGTACACCCACTATTAGCATATTGACCCCACCCATCTCCTCTGGCCTTTTTCTCCCTCATTACCATCAGGGATGGTGCATGGGACATGGGAAACACAAACCAGGCTCATTTCCCATCACATGTTCATCTAAATGTCACACAGGCAATGAAATGAGTATACAGAACAAATGGTGTGTCAGTGCCGTGCAAATGTGATGCTGTTTTGGCTGTCTAGCTGGCACCCGAAGGGTTAAGTCTGCAAGCACTTCATTAATGTGGGTCGGTGCAGCGGAGCATGTTTCTGGTGATATAAACAAGGCTGGATCTAGCTGAGACGTGCAACCATGGAAACTTCAGGAGATGTCCTTGGATCCCCTCCCCTCCAGAGTCCCTGCCCCAGTCAGGAGGCCCCGCACTGGGCCTTGAGCAATGTGATGTGTCCTGGCTGACTGGTTCTATGTTTGATCTATGTCTGAGGGCAACAGCCACATCTGACACAGTCACCCAGTCTGGATAACCTAAATGTTCACTCAAAGGGCCTCTATCTCCCTGCAGCCAGGCACTACCTTTCCTTGTCTGTCTAGATCTCACTGGTTAGCAGCCTGTCCATCTGTCCTCCATCTGGTTTTATTTCACGTCTATATGTCTGGCTGTTTGTAGGTCGTCTGCCTTCCCACACACTGTATGGATGCATGAACTTGCACGAGCCACTGGCCATGCCCTGGAAACCTAATCATCCAGCACAGTTGGATATTTGTTTGTGCTTGTACACACAGATGTGCATACAGGAGTGCAAACAGCAAGTCATGTACACAAACAAAAGGTGTCCCACCCAGTTACGATCGGAGAATCTTTTTTGTTGTAAAGAAGAGAACAACCTCTAGCTGTTATGTGTTCTTGTTGTGGTTAATAAGCACAAGTTGTGTGCTGTATTAGTCACACAAGGCTAACCTCTGACTCTAAACACACATTTACATACACACACATGTGAGCACATAAATCCCTCTGCTACGTCAGAAAGCCAAAGTCATAAAACACTCATTCTAATTGGCATGTTGTAATTTTGCTAGCTCCTACAATAAAAATAAAACTTTTTTTTTACTCCAATTACTTCTCCATGTTTATGTAATGGAGCTTGTTATTTTCTAACTTTTAATATCCCCCTCATATAACTGTAAGCTATGTGAATAACATCTTTAATAGACCACATGCCCTCAAGGATTTGTTTCTTTTAGAGAAATCAGGGCCACAGAGATACAGTGTTTGCAAGCAATCCAAAGCAGTGACATCAGTTAATTACATAAATTGTAGCGGGATCAGGCCAGGCATAAGAAAGATTATGACACAAGGGCAGACAGAATGGCGAGAGGGACACAGCCCAGTGTTTCTGACACCCATGTTCAGAAAGGAGGAGGAATTACATCACTATGCAAGTGTTATGTAAAACACTAGACTTGTTGAAAGACCTGACCCTCCTCTAAGGAAAAAAAAAAGAATTATGAGGAAATAAGTCCTTTAAAGCATTATACACAAACGATTTCCCTACTTGTGAACCAGTTAGCATTGGGTGTTTCGAAATTAACTGAAAAAGAGAAAAAAGACAAAGAATGTGAGCAGCTATATATATATATATATATATTTTATATAAATGTAACAAACTGGAAATAAATCCACTACTGTCACATAAGGGAAAAACTGGCACTTAAGCTCAAGATATGCTCTGTCAGGAAAAATAAAGGGACCTGATAGTGAGCCGACACTAGAGGGGGTGTGCGATCTCCACCTCCTCATCAGTAGGCCTAAAGACTATCCCATAGACGCACTGAAACCCAGAGGGGAGATCAAAGCGTCTGTGATCCAGTGGCTGTTATATCACCCCCAGTCTGCTCTCCCTCTGCGGGGCCTCCTATTACAGCATCAGCAGTAGGGAAGAGAGGAAATAAAAAAAATACTGACCCAACGCTGTTGATGCAAAGCGCCTTCTAGGATCCTTAGCTAGGATTTAACCCCCCCCCCCCCACACACACACACACACACAAACACACACTTTTCTAAAACTGCATTTACATCCCACTTTGCATTCCATTAATTTCCATTTGTCCACACATGCATGTTTTTACAGACAGCATGAATAGTCATGAGCTACACATGCACGCACAAAAAAGATTCAATGCCCCAAGAACAAAAGTGTTTTGTTTTTTTTCTCGGTTATTGTTGAAAATTGTAGCAAAAGCCACAGATTTGATTCCGTATTTGCATCTTAATTTATTTCAGCAGCTTTATCATTTACAAAAAATATCAGCCCACTGTGTACCGTCTCACTTAAAATCAACATTTCCCATCCTCCGCATCTCTTCTACACGAGATGAAGCAAGGAGACAGGGACGAATGGACCCTGTTTTCTTCTTCCCTCAGAGGAAAGGCATCTCAACAGGCCTGCTATTGACCACATCCACCAGGGGAGGGAGTGGGTCAATGTAACAGAGAGCAGGGGACCATTTTGGACCACTTAACTATAATCAGTAAATGCACCCCGGTCGCAATTAGTGCTGGGCCACCCTGAGAGTGTCCGTTTTGCTCACAGCTCTGTCTGTGTTTTATTCTGCTCCACAGGAACCTTGTAATGCAAATAGCACTCCTCACACTCCGCTTAACAACAGCGAAGGAGGCAGGCAGTCTGTTGGAGAATGCTTCTGTCCTTCCTTCATCTTTTAACAAATACTGTTTCTTTCCCAAGGAGAAACAATCTTATTTTATTTAGTTCATTGTTAAGACAATTACTATCAAATAAACCTTTAAAAATCCATGGTTGCATGGTGAGAGGAATTGAGGGTTATGATCTGTTGTGCATTGAACATTCATGATGGATGAGATGCGAAAGTCCAGTGTCAGCATTGCCTCAGCTGTTTGCAGTATATCTAAAAGGTGGCTGTTATGACTTGTCCCCAGATGTTTCTATAGAAGCCTTTATGCAATTAGTCCTGTACAATGGCATATTTCCATAAGCTAAGAAGTCTTTGGAGTTGAAGAGAATCTTTTTTTTTTAGGGCTGAAAATAAATATAAGACAGAAATGTGTCCGATAGCTAGTGCTTTCACACTGCGTTTTGACTCTCCTCAACTAATTTATGATTCACTGGGTTTAGTCATCCGTTCTTCTCCTCTTTCCCTGTGCTCCTGTGAAGATGAGGCAAACAAAACAGAAAAACAGAAGGACAGACAAACAAACAAACAAGGGGCCCTTTTAACTGATGCTGGCATTTCTGTAGAACAGGTGCTGTAGTTATGATTGATTTGAGCTGCAGTGTGCACAGACGATTCAAAGGGAAGACTCCAGCATAAAGATGACTTCAAGGAGTCTGTTAAACTCTCTCCTCCTGCAGTAACGCTTCCCTTGTTTGAATCGTGAGCTGCAAATTTAACTCTGTCAGCAGCATGCATGTATATGATGTTTGTGGCTACAGCTATTTGACTTGGAGGACACCTGTTAGCACACATATGCACAAAAGGAAGGCAGAGGCACTAACAGTATCTGACCTCTTTTTTCTGAAACCATCTGTTCTGAAGAAGGAAAAAACATACCCATCAATTTATGCTCATTTTATAGTTCCTTCCTCTGTATAGCAGTAAAGTGTTTATTTTCTATCAATACTTCCGATGCATTTCACAGTGCTAAAGTCTGTCAAACCTCCTAAAACTTGCTCATGAAAAGCTTCTACAAATCTACACAAACTCTAAAAAACTTTATGGAACATGTCACGTATATCACAGCTTTGTATCTTTATGGACAGCTGTGAGGGATGAGGCTTTGTGATCCTACATGGCTTCTGGATGGGTGATTGAAATGCCAGGCAGATTTGCATGAGGGACAGAGGTCACAATGCAGGAAATGGAGTAGGATGGACTGAAGCAGGAGGACGTTAAAAGGAGGGGGTTTACGGAGAATATGAAGGATGGAAAGACGTAGAAAGAAGCAAAAGGGATAAAGGAGACAAGGGGCAGGGCAGGGATCGCTAATGAAAGTTCCCTGCTGTTTTCTCAGCTGTTCTTCTACCATAAGCAACGCTGTATACAAGGACAGAAACTCAGAAAATGCTAAATGGGACACACCGTTGTTTTTTCTTTTTTTACTATCACAGAAACACACAGGAAAAGGAACACCTAAAATCACATCTAGGTGTCTGGTTGGAAGCATTTTTGTCACCATGCTGACACTGTTAAAATAACATGGTTAGCCTAAGACTTTGGGCCTGTGGGGTCTTTTGTGCTCTACTACCGATGTGTGTTATGTCAAGAGCCTCGTGCACATGCTGACCCAGGTTGGAAGTAAAGCATGGGCTTCTGGGAACTTCTAAAGTTAAACACGCTATTGCATTTTAAACCTGCTTCAAAATGGAAAGATAGGAACATATTTAAAAAACATTGCTAGCAGCAAAGTCATGGCAAAGACTTTAACAAGAATTACAAACCTACTCTGGAGTTGTATGAGAAGTTACTGCAAGGACAGCAATGACTCAAAGCCAATAATAATAACACTGTCATGTGCAAAATCTATATTTTTTCTACCCTGCAAGGAAGCACAAATGCAGAATGTACACAGCTGGTAACAGGCTGCAGATGAAAGCCAATTTGGATTTCTTTGTGTAACGGAGAGCTTCAGTTGGACCACAGGTCCCTGTGGAACAAAGACAGAGAGAAGCAGAGGAGAAAGACGAAGAGACTGAGAGAGAAACAGGGAGAGGGAATGAGATAGTAACAGAAAGAGCAGGAGGAGAGCTGGGTAGCACTGGGGGCAGGGTGAGGTGGGGGTGCTGGGTGTCCTGGTCCACCTGGGCAAACAATAGCAGCAAGATGAGTGTGGCTCAAGGGCCCTCCCTGTCCCTAAAGTACACACACAGCTGTCGGTTGGAAAGGCAGGCAGATCAAAACAGCCCTGGTCTAGTTCAGGTATTGCACCTTCAGAGGCAGTGGACAATTTTGGAACAAGAGCCTTGGTTGCCATGGTGATGGCCACAACAGACTCTTTTCAGAACTCATGTGAAATGATGCGTGTTAATGTTCGCCTTTCATTTTGACAAAAACAGGACAAAAAAGAAAGAACTGTACACACTTGTAAAGAACTCAAGGACATTTCATTTATGTCACTAACATTAACTGATTTTCCCGCTCAAATGAGACATTTTTGTCACTTATAGTGCTAACAGCAGTTTGCGTAAGACCCAATTCGATGGCTTTGTGTCATGCCTGGATTTCTGTCATGGCTTGACTATAATCTATACATCTTTTCTCTCCAAGCTTTCAGTGTTGTATATCATGAAAACCCTCTGTATCTCCTTTCATGTAACCTTTTAGTTTCTTACAATTAGTGTTAGTGGAGTAGTGTTAAAGAGTTTGCTCTCAGGATGATAGTGGACAGGGTTTCCTTCAAACTAGTACATGTACATGGAAATGCCATCGTGAAAAGAACCACAGTGAGGTCGCATGCAATTCCCTTTTTTTTGCTGGCTACAAGGATAACAACACTGGCTTTGTTTAAGAGAAACCATCTGTTTGATGATATATAGATTCTAGCAGTAATGAAAGGCTGTGTGGTGGTGTTCCTGCTTTTTGATGTCCCTGCTGGGTTTAAATAGGTGATGTGAGTTATGTCCAGTTCATGCTGACAGCACACACTGGGATGCTGTTTTCTCTCTGTTCAGTGATAGCTAGTCAGGGCACACCTGGTGTCTTAATTCATGTGTTTACACATATGTTTGCCTGTGCTGCAGATATGTTCAAACATATATTTCACTATGCTGTAAATCAGATAATCCTACAAGGCAATTAGGTTGTTTGAGACTGTGAAAACGGAATAGTTTGTAGCCAATTGCTCTGCCTGGTTGAAAAAGCTACTTGTCACATATAATGCTAATTTGCTTTTTTGTTAAACCCTGAAACTTGTATCCCCCCCCCCTCTTTTTTTTTATAGTATTGCCACTTTTCTGTCTTTTTCTTATCTACTGTCTCATTGAAATATGCCTTTTTGTTTCCTCTGTGAGCTGATATATAGGGTCTTAAAGCTCTTTGGTGCCTCCCTGCTCGTGCACTTAATAACTAACTGAACTCCACAGACAATCTAACAATCCTCGCTCATAAAACACTGGGATTAGTTGTCAGACAACGATGGCTAAGCACACAAAGAAAGTTCATTAGTTTGCAATTCTCTTTCTCATGAAAATTTGCAATGAATTAGCTTGAATTTAGCAATAAAATAAGCTGTAGCAGATAGTCTACTGTAATGATGCCTAAAACAGTGGGATTCCCTAGAAGTAGACTAAAACACACATGGATGCTGCCCCATTCCTAATGCTAACCCTTTTAATATTTAACCAGTATCCAATACAGGAGTAATTATTTTTCCAAACAAATTACGCCTCAGGCCAAAACCGCCGCAATCTGATACACCAGGGCGATACATTCTCTGTCACTAGGCGCTATTAGTCATTTTAAATTATTTATCAAGCTTGGGTGAAATAGGATTTGCTTCAGACTCGTTTTGTGACTCGCCTATTACTTCACCAGGCTCAAGAAGGCCTTATACTCTAACAACTATTTATTTATTTATCTATTTATTTATGGTTTATTTGTACTTTTTAAAAAAAAAAAAGAAAATCCCTTTGATTCATCCTCAGAAATGTTATGAGACACAGTGTATTCGAATTAAGAATCATACTGATGGATATTTGGTGGACAGTAGTATTTTTTTTAACCCTAGACCCTTCAGCAGGAACAGGTAACTGCATTAGACCCTTGGTATTGATGAATGTCACATTATACACTTTGCCTGGCCTTTAATTGGCTCATGACCTGCTTGAGGGTAAAACAAAAAAACAACAACCTCTAAACCTTTTGTGATACATAGCCATAATTCCATTAAAGCTAACTACATTAGGCTTAAAGAAAAGAAAAAAAAAACATTACCAGTATTATCCAAAACTAATTAACATAAGTGACTGAAGTGTACCATTGATAATTAGAATCTATAAGGCACACAGAAAAATCTCTCTGCAACTTTATGAGTGGTTCTGAAAATAGCTAGCGTGGTAAGAACAGAGGCTCATTTAATTCTACCATCTGCAATGATAAATAGCAACATTTTTATGGAGCGACAACTGTCACCATGAATATGAGCTATGTGTCACTGCGTTTGTCGAACATCTCCTATCAAGCATGATGAACACATTTAGAAATAAGGAAGTGGCGTGGAACACAAAAAACAGATTATAGACTCGCTAAAATGGTAGTTAGAGGAAAATAAAGTTATTGTGTGGAGCGGCAATGACACTGAACCAAGAGACAGAGCAATGGACAGTGGGTCATCAAAGCCTCTTTTTCTCTCCACACAGAGGCCCCAGCTGGCTGGCTGAGTGACGGAAAGCTCTGCCCACTTGCCTGCCGCAAATTAGCCAAACTATTTACCCTGGTATATGCACATTAGCAAATTCCTTCAATTGAGGAAACAAATGCATGTGTTTTGTTCTGTTGAAAACTTCATGGGAGCCTGCATGGGCCTCTGCACACCAGGCATTCTCTGTCACAGTGGCAGTCAGTCTGAGCACGCACACATACATAGCCTACATGGAGCCAATTGCGGGTCCCTGCTGGGCCTCCCCAATCCCCCCAATCCTGTCCCCAGCTGGACAGTTATAGCTTGGATCAGTCTCTCTTGGTGTCCCTCCTGCCCTCTGTCTGTCTGTTGTCAATAGTCCCTGTTTTTCTCTATCCTCTATCCTCAGTCTCTATACATATACTTGGCTCAGTGTGTGTTTTATCAATACTCCTTAAACACAGAGGCTTTAAATTAGAAAATTCAGGAAGCCAAAATGAGCATTTCTCTTTTTTTTTTCCTCTACTAAAGAAGGCTTTCACTACCCATGCTACATATTTTCCATCTTGGTGTTAGCTTTTAAATATTCATGCAAGTGGATGGAAGAGGTGAGGGCAGGGGGGGGGGGGGGGGGGTGATGAGGGGAGGCGGGAAACAACAGAAAAGGAAGGAGGGCGGGAAGGAGTCAAGGCAGCAAACAGCGGTGGGGGCTACCCCTTTTCTGGAGCTCCCTGCGGAGGGATGGCGGGCATACAGGAACTATGGAAGGGGGGGATCAGCAGGAAGCCTCATGATTTATTTAGACCCGGGGGCACCTGTGCCAGTCACCTACTGATGGCAGCCATCACCTTGCCAACCCACTGCTGCTTGAACCCAGAAAAGAAAGACAAATCTGTAGCAGGGTGGAAAATGAATATATGTCTACTGCTGGGAGAAGTCTCACCTGTCCGGTGAATGAATTTCAGAGAGAAGTGAGACTAAAATTCCATTGTTCAGGTGTTGTAATCCTTACACTCAAGGTGGGACATTTTAATGTCATTCCACTTTATGACTTTTCTAAATAGAATGCAAAGTCATTCAATAACTTTACAATCACCTAGAAGGTTGAGTAAGTTCTTGCTTGTGTGCTGCCAACCTATTGCAACTCATCCCAAAAGAATCACATGTTTCAAACAAGCAAATCAATATAGAGCAAAGAGATTGCAGCCTTAGTGAGCTTTGAGTGGGTGGCTTGCTGTATTTTATCAAGGCAGCTTAATTTCCGTCAGCCTAATATCCTGGGAAATGTATGGAAATTGAACTGCAAGGGAGAACAAAGACAAGTAACTAGGATGAAACGATTTGGTGAAGCTCAGTACTCACGCTTATCGAAGGAGTGTGTTGTCCTACACCACACATGTACAACACACACACCTGGATAGCCTGTCACTGTGTATCAATAAGTGAATTCATGAGTGAGGTGTCAAAGTTCCTACATCTCTTTAAAACTGAGATGTTTTTCATTCATTATTTTCCGAAACATTTGTGAGCAGCTGACTGTATATGCTCCATGCATAAGCTTGACTACCGGTAGTTAATTAGCTTAGCTGCTACATGTCTCCTGCTCGCCGGCTGCTCTGTGGAGACACTTGGAAGAGCTGCCCAGAGGCAAATTATAAATGAGAAACAGGTTATTAGGATTCTGTCATGCATACTAAGGTGTTATGACTGTCATAAAGAGCACAGTAGTGAATACAGCAAGCAGTAATTATCATTGTGGGCCATTTTTAAGCCAATTCCTCTTAATAGCCATTGATTTAGAAATCACCAGTCAACAACAATAACTGTGTGACCTCTGACCTCAGTTGGTCATAGCAAAATGAAATATAAAACTAACAAAAGGAAGAAAAAAAAAATCACCCATCAGCAAAAAAAGTAGCAACATGCTAGAGCAACCACCCAGTCAGGCTGAACCTAATGAATGCTCATCTACATAAGTAATAATCTGCCTCTGCTTGGGGGAAAGAGAGTGCTGTTCCAGGTACTGGCCAAGAATGCTAAAACATTAACGTCCTACACATCCTAACCTCCATCTCTCTACCCCAAGTCTTTTCCTCTTCGTGATCTGTTCTCAAGAATATTCACAAACAACACCTGTGCTATTAACTGAACTGCCTCCACTGAGTAAATCTCCTTTCACATCCTTTTCTAATTCATCTTTCCTCTGCTGCAACCTGATCCTTGTGTTTACCTATCTTTCTCTACCGCTCTGGCACCTACAGTTTAACACACACTTCACAGAACAGTAACTAATAGCAACCTCATTCATTAAAACATCTCTTGATGTTTCACACGAAGGCAGGGTAAATGTGCTGGAACGTCTGCCCTGTCCATCTGGTTGTGCGTCGCTAACAACAGATAGAGAGATAGATAGACAGGTGGAGCAAAGGCTCGTCTTACACTCAAGCGTCTAGAGTCTTGAGTGCGCCGCCCCTGATGTAGACAGAAACATATTTCTTCCATTATTAAGGCTTTGACACAATCCCAGGGGTGTCAGAGATCATACAGTAGCATCAGCTGCAGTCAGCTTTACTACCAACATGAATAAATAAATATACCAGCTATAAAAGGCAAAATGCAAGACCTATTATATAGACTTTTTGTCTATATAGATTAATGTGTGTTCTGGTAGGGGCTTTTTAACTTGACACTAATAGTACTGATAGAATGCAGATACTGGCTACTCTAGATTATTGGTGACAACATGCCTAGAAGCCCATTGTTCTGCCTTCAACACTTTAGACTCATTTTCATTTCACCCACTCTGGTTGTATTCTACAGCAGTAGCATATTAAGTTATTGACATACTATATATGTTACACATGCATGCAGGGGTATAAGGTCTATCATGTGTGCATATTAAATAACAAACATGTGCAGGCAAGTGTAGACACATGTATTCAACACAGCTTCAGGCTCAAACTGGGTTCAGGGTTTTCAGAGTTGATGCACAAGAGGATATTGCTCTTTCCCTTTCTCCATATTTCTGTTTTGCAGCAGCATCTAGCAAAGCCAATACAGTGTTTGGTGAGTTCAGCTGCCTCTCGTCACACAAACTAAGCAAAGAAAGAGTCATTTAGCCTAAAAGACAAAAATCTGCCCGTATTTTGACATATCTCTCTGAAGAACTTCAGCAAGCACCCAACCATGTTTCTGTACAATCGGTATATTCAACACTCTCCTTATGAGGAAGTATCTTATGAGCATCTTAATCAGAGAGAAAAAGTGAGATCCATTTCATCCTCAGTACTGGACTATATGACTACATGTCCCTCCAGCTTTACCATAAATTACATAAAGTTAAAGTCCCACTGCAACCCATTCACTCTGGTTTCATAGACTTGACCCGATGAGATAAATAGGACAAATATGCCCAAGTGGGACAAGACAATAATCCTTTTATCTGGCACAGGGTAAGCTTGACTAGCTGGCTTACCTGTTACATCATTAGCTATAGGCAAGAGGAGAGAATGGAGGGGAAGAGCAGGAAAGGAGGGAAGTGAAGGATAAAAGAAGTAGGACCATGATTGTTGTAATGACAACCTAAACACCACAAAATAAATAAAGACAGGGGAGGTAAACACTGTAACACAAAACCAGGATGTGGGGACAGTAAAGTAAAAGCACCTTGTTGTGTTCTTTGTAATACTGGCTGTATTAATGTACACTGGCACAGAGTGTAGAAATGCTATGGACAGGCCTATTTGACAAGGATAGATGAGCTCAGGTGCATGAGCCTGTAGTCACTAAGCACTGAAGCGAACAAAGTTGAAACTCTAAGCACCCAGAGAGCTGCTCTTGCAAATGACACATCACTTGTTTACCTTGAATACTGGTATTTTATTTGCATGAGTCAACCTTGTGGAAAATCCATAACTCATTTGCAAGGCTCTTATGGCACATACAACGTCAACTGCACATGCTGTCTGTGACATCCAAAATGCAAACAGCTGTGTGTGAGGGCAATGAAATTTCTACCAAATGGACATAAACCAACGTGAGTGGTAATGGCCCTGTGAGTATGTCTGCACTGTGTATGAAAAGCTCTTTATTCAGTCTAAACTAAACAAAAAGATTCAAATAAGAAGAAAGTGGAGAAAAGAGAAACACACGCAAGAAGCAAATGTGTTCTTAAAGTTCCTCTTGGCTTTTATCTCAGTCACAAGTCATTTCACTTCATTAATCCAACAGAAGACATGTCTTAAAGAAGACCTGAGTGCACATCGGCAAGGAACAAATATTTAATTTATCGAGAATAAAGGAAGCCAGTGTGTGAGTGTGGGAGGGAGGGTGTATTTTCACATTGTGACAGATATAAGTTAATATGTTAGCAGCTAGCTGGAATAGGTGAACAACACCTGTACATTATTTCTGTTCTATGAAGGTACTATCCTCCTATCTGCTCCATCTGAAATCATCAAAGACAGCTTGAATTTCTCATCTAAGCTTTTGAACTCACCATGAACTCTGCCCGCAGCCAAAGTTTGTTTGCTGCCCAAACTGCATGCAATGTTAAGACACCGGTAGTGCTCATCTCCCATGAGATCATTCTTTGAACTGAATTGCAAGGCTCGCCTCATTTTATACAATAAGAGCTGCTAAAGAACATGTAACCTTGTTGACACACTGCACACAGTAAGGCATTCAACAAAAACACCAAAACACCCAAATACATAGACACACCACTCCCAATACCTCAAACCAGGGTCACCAAGTCTCTGGTCTAGTTTTTAGTGGATGATGGGTAATTTTCTGGTCAATGTCATCCTTTCTTTCCTCTCCTCCGCTGCCAAGAGGAAATGAAGGGATGATCTCTCCACTCTCCTCCACTCGTCACTTTCCAAGAAAACAAACAGCAGCACTTTATGACCTGCTTGTTGACCTACCATTCAGGAGCAACAACAGACAACTAGTGGTGTTTACTTCAGGATGAGCTACTTAAACTGATATAACGGCAGTGCCCTGTCGACATGAACAAATACATTGCCTCATAGGAATCCTTCTACACTGTAGTTTTAGGGAAATTCTACTGAGGGTTTTTTTCCCCCCATTTTTTTGTTAAAAGCAATAAAATAATAAACTAAATGATCATCAAATAGATCATTTTTGTAACAGCAGCTATTTATATTATCTTAGTATTAACTTAAAACAACTTCTAATGCTAGACACATTTCTTTTTAAAAATGATACATCAATAAAACTTCAATCATAAACTGTAAGGAATAACAAATCTCAACTTTTCTATCAACAGAATCCACTAACTGAAGACCCCAGACACTCCACAGGATCTGTTCTATCCACAGTTGCGGAGGCACCACCTGGCATGTGCACGGTTGTGTGTGTACATTTGCGGTACCCTGACTCACACACCTGTTCTTCCTTCAGCTCCAGCCCCGGCACCAGGCCTGAGCCTAAACAAAGCTTCTCTCTGTGCTGACATGGACACTGTTTGATTCCTTGCACAGTCCCCCCAATGTTGCCTCTGCTGAAACCGAAACACACTACTTGCTATGAGCTAAAGAGACTGTTTAAGAAATACAGGGAGGAGAAAGAAAGGCCTTCCCAGAGAGTCATCTGGTTCTAATGCAGGGCCCGCTGGTGTGGATTACAGGCCCATATTACAGAAGAACTCAAGCTGACCCCTCATCTCTATCCCAGGGGAAATGGGAGCCAGCCACAGTGATGGGGGGCTGAGGGTCCGGGGGCCTGGAGAGTAGAGGGGTGAATAGATGCCTGTGGGCAGGCTGCCACTCCATATGATTGGTGCCCTCCTTCAACAAGGCAGATCTTAAAAAAAAAACTCCTCTTTGAAAAACTGGAAACAGCACTTTCATCACTTAAATCTCACACTAAAGAACATTATTGATTCTCATGCAGTAGGTCTTAATCTGAACTTCACCAAGTTTTGTGCTAACTAGACAAGCCAAAATGATCCACAGAGTGACAGTAAAATACTCTTATTTTATTACATTTACACAATAAGCACCTAGCAACTCAGCAGGAATTTTGAGTTTACTGTCATGTCTCATACTGGTAGAGGGTTAACTAGGGGAAATAACAAGCTGACAAGAAAAGCAGTCAAAAACATTGAGGACACACAGCTGGCAACAAATCTGTGTGTTTGGCCAAATAATCATCTCAGCTATAAAAACACACTGATTAAAGTAGGACTAAACCAAACAACAAAGAGAAAGGCACAAACATTACTAAAAATTAATAGGAAGTTTAGCTAAGAGACATCTGTATATTTCATTGTGAGTTCATCTCTGCAGTTTTGAACCATCCACTCAACATCAACCATCTTAGGCTTCCATTTAATATCAAACATATCAAACCATAAAATCCCAGCCCTTACCTGTAGTATCTGGACTGGAGATAAGTAGAGCAGACTGCTTTGGACACATGACTGGCTGAGCCAAAGTCAATGACTTTAACCCTGTAGGGCTGCCGAGATGGGTCCACGAGCATGATGTTCTCTGGCTTCAGGTCAGCATGAATCAACCCCAGACTCTTCAGTTTCATTAGTGCGGTGGCCACCTGCTGTAGCACGGGTCTGATGTATTTGAGTGGCAAAGGGCTGAACTTGTTCTGCTTCAGGAAGTCGTACAGGTTCTGCTCCAGCATCTCAAATACCAGGCACGTGTGGTTCTTGTGCTGGAAGCACTCGTAGGCCCTCACAAAGTTGTAGTCATCTGCACTCTCTGTGCTGAGACGCGCCAGGATGCTGACCTCAATCTGGCCCTGCCGTGCATATGATGGGTGGTTTTTTAAGATCTTGATTGCGACTATCTCATTGGTGCCCCTCTTCCAGCACTTAACCACCTGTCCGAAGGTTCCTCGCCCCAAGAACTCCAGCACTTCATAGGTGTTGGTCATAGAGCAAAGTACCTCATGCTGCACTAACTGGTAGTCTCCCTCATTGTTGGAACCGCTGTTCTTTGATGTTGCTGTGGAGGTGGCGGTGGCTACTGTTGCCACTGTGGCTCCACTGGCTGCGCCGTTCTGTATCATCGGTGGACCGTGCTCCTCAATGATCTGCACACTGCTGTTGTTGTCAAGCTCCTCGCTCTTGCGTTTAAGCCCGCATCGCTGGTAGGTGTCTAGAAGACTGACCGTACTGCGGCGTGTCAGGTTGTGAACCCCAAGTCCACCGCCCACACCACTGCCACCACCGCCACCTCCACCACCACTGCTGTTGCTGCTGCTGCCTCCACCCCCACTGCCCAGGAGAGACCCTACGGCCCCTGAAGTGCTGCTGGCTGAGGCGACCACAATGTGGCCTGCACTGGCTGGAAAGATGAGTGCTTGCTCGTAGGGCAGGGTGGAGCTGGCAACCTGCAGGGAGCTGTTGATACCTAGGGGGCCACTGGTGGCCGACACGTTCTTGCTGCTGTTGTGGCTGTAGACTTTGCTGTGTGTGCCGTACCCTGTCATATCCCAGTTACAACTTTGCTCCACCTTCAGTTTCTTCACGCTAAAGAAGGCACTTGACTGGAGAGTGTGAGGGGAGAACACTTGCACTTGCGAGGCCATACCTGTGACAAGAGGGCAGAGAGGGGAGGGGCAGAAGACAGGAATGAAAGTGAGAGGTTAGGAATTTGAGAGTGTCTGAAACACGAGTGGTAGCCAGAAGCTTTAAATAAAAACAGCTTGGATTGTCAACCTCTTAAAGTCCCTAATATTACAGTCAAACATGAAATCAGGACTTCTATCTATCTATCTATCTATCTATCTATCTATCTATCTATCTATCTATCTATCTATCTATCTATCTATCTATCTATCTATCTATCTATCTATCTATCTATCTATCTATCTACAGACAGACAGACAGACAGACAGACAGACAGAGAGACAGACAGACAGACAGACAGATAGATAGATAGATAGATAGATAGATAGATAGATAGATAGATAGATAGATAGATAGATAGATAGATAGATAGATAGATAGATAGATAGATAGATAGATAGATAGATAGATAGATAGATAGATAGATAGATAGATAGATAGATAGATAGATAGATAGAAGTGCTGATAGATATTAATATGTTTCTAAGATGAAATCCCTTCTTGTGCTTTTGGAAGACTTCACATACTGCATCATTAAAATGAGTGGGAATGGGATTGTTTGTTTTCTCCTCACAATGTAGTCAAGTTGTATTAATGATTTTATGTAGGAAAAGGCAGACTGTTTACCAGAAGGATGAACATTTTTAGGCTGAGCACCGCTTATGTAGACTACTAGTTCATGCAGAGGAAATGCCATTTCCCTACTGTTCCCATCTGCTGCAAAGTAAATAGGCTGACTGAATACTAAAAGAATACCATTTCATGGGACACTCCACAGAGACAGCTGAGCAACACAAAACCGTACACAAAAACAAGCCCACAAAAAAGTCTCAAAGAATGATTGCAATTTCCTTACCCACTACACAAACCAGCCCTTGCATTTATTGGTACACAATTACTCACTTTAGGGAAGGTGGTGGAAGAAATCTCATTCAACTAACTATGAAAACAGGAGAGGGGCGCTGAACTCCCTCTCAACCACAGATCCTGAAGACAACAAAACAAAAGCAAAACTGCAGCGAGGCTGTGTTCTAAACTCTTGGGAACAAGCTGCCTCAGAATAAGCAAAAGCTTCTCCAAGCAAACAACTGCCCAAAAATAGTCCCTTTCTTTATCTCTCTCTTTGCAAACAAACTTGTTTGTAGCATTGAAATGATTATTACAGCACAAAGTAGATTATATGAGACTTGTACTAATTGTATGTTTAAACCGTTTCCAGTAAAGCCAAAATTAGTTTACTACTAACAAACTGAGAGCTTCCACCTGGTTATGGTGTTGCCCACATACACACAATTAAGTCTCACTGTTGATCAACTAAAGCATGATTCAAAGAATGTTACCGTCCCCCTACACACAAACACTAACAAAACCCAGCCATCCAAACAGCCCGTAAACTTTGTTTTCTACTGGAAAATGGCTTGCTTTTATGTAATTAATAGACTTCTCGAAAGCTGAGGAGTTTTTGCTGCGTTCAAAGATCATTAGAGGACCATTTCCCCTTCAAGACATAAGGACCATAATTGTGGGAGCTGTTCTGTGGACAGTGAACACAGAGGAGGGGACATGCGTGGTCACTTTGTCATTATTAGCCCTTTGAGTGGTGATGATGATTAATTCAGGAGGAAGCTGGCAGCCATCCACTGGACTTTGTGTCTTTTGTTTTGTTTTTTTTAAAACTCTGTTGCCCTTTCTTACCCTTTCCTTTTTTTTAACATTTATTTTAGTCTTTCCTTTGGCCTTGCTCAGACTTACTAGTTATCTCCATGGTCATCTGGTCTTAGCCCTAATGCTTCAGGATTGGAGCTACAGTGCACATTAGAGGCCTCACTTGTAAGCTTTCAGGCATTGTGGATGATATACTACAGCAGCACCTCCGTACTTCCTGGTGTTTCATTCTTGTGCACTTGTACTGTGGACAATATTATGATTTTTAGAAATGTGCTCATGCTGGGTCACCTCATGTCCAATCCTATACGTATGGCTGGTTCCGAGAGGTAATGAAGAACGTCCGCTAGGCTATTAGGGGCAAGGCTCTCTGCTAATCACATAAGCCCTCAAGGCCAGATGTCACTCCTTGGATTACCAATTCCTGCGCCTGGACTTTACGCTAAAAATAATTTGAATGATGGGCTGCGTCACAGAGCGGTGTCAACAGTGTGTGACTGAGAGCCTGACAGGATAATCACAAGCAGAGACTGATGGACACAAAGATGGATGGACAGACACAGAGCCAGCTTGTTCATCGTATGGAAAATTCCAGTGTTACATATTTGCCAGCATGATTATGGATAGCGTGGGGGTTTTACAAGGCCAGATGCAGGCTAGCTGCTCTTTGCATTAGCATCACATGAATTCCCATTCAGCCCTGATTTAGTCACTCATTGACTCTCTTTCAGTTTTAACACTGTGGTCAAGGAGCTCGCTTGACATTACATTCGCGCTGCAATAAACCGAAGGCCAAACATGTTGCTCTCAGATAAAGCTGGCAAAATGTTAACAAATGCATAGGTAATTTTATTTTTTTTTTTAATTCAAGACTGACATGCTATGAAACGCTCCATAGCTGGTTTTGCAACAAAACTAAAAGCTGAACAAACATCAGCACATTTTACAGCCTTGTGCTGAATACAGATAAGTAATTAAATGAACCAACAGTAAGAGGTCAAATGGCTGGAATGTTATCTCATGACAACATACACAGGCAACAATGTGACCAATTATACTTCATTGGAAAAGTGACTCCAGTGCTCATGAATCACTTTTCACCAAAACTGTAGTTCAAAAATATTTATGATGTAGAGTTTGAACTACTATACCCTCTAAAGCATTGTGGGAGAAAACACAGTGCAAAGACCTTCCCTTGAAAATGTCCTCTTGAAGTTTATTTGAATATTTGAACTCTATGCCAAGTGCAAAACTGTAAAAGTCCATTGTTGTGCGTTTACAATGTTAGAATGCTGTCAGTAGCCAAGGCTTTCCATTTAGCATACCTAAAGGAACACTGTGTGTCCCACACACTGCAATTAAGCATACCAGAGAGGCATTTTCCACTGTTTAGAAGCAGCATGTTGAAATGGTAATAGTCAGTGTTTTCAGAGAGATTACTTCTCTGTCAGGGGTTTGTTAATCTTCTTTTTGGGAGGATCAGGGCTGTTTTCTGCATGCCATGCAAGGGCGAGAGACAGCCTGAAAGGGAGGGAAGGAGAATAGAACGTGGAGAGCGGGACCACGAGTGGCCCTCACATTCTAGCCTGTGACCTGCTTCTGTTTGCTCTCTTTTATTAAACTCGTCATTTATACTCTGCTGACAACATGACAGAGAGTATTGATGAGGACGCCTTTAGACACTACAAAACCTGCCAAGTTGTCTTTTGTAATTACAAATAGTCTTTTAATATAAAACCTGGCAATCATTCAACTCACTCACGTCTGTTTTCAAAGTCTCATGCTTCATATAAATCATCATTTAAAAGGTTCCGATCTGAAGTTACAAAGAAATTAAACATTTTGCCAATTTAATGCAAACAGCCCTGATAGTGAAAATGTATAAACCAATTCATTGCATATAAAAATGTGTGTGTCAATATCCAGAGGGAAAATGTTCTGTGCTTGGTCTGCACTATAACAGCTAAGTGGAAAGATACATAGCCAGGACAGTAGCCATCACCTAGGAGACTATACAGTGACAGTAGTAAGGTCTGTCTGGTCGATGTCCTCTGGCCTGGATATATTTGGACTTCTACTGAGACTATATGTCTACAGACACAAGTGGAGACACTGTGATGACCCTGTCTTTTTTACTGGACATCCCAGTGTTTGCAGCACTGGAGGGCACAGGGTGTAAGCCAAATCACTGGCTAATGAAATGACTTCAGACTGTCTAGACAAAGCATTATCTCACCCTTAACTGCTGTTTCTAAACACACCGACACTAGCAGATATGTACCAAACTAGAGGAAAAGTAGAGTACTGTGACTGTCTTTTAGTAAGATTGTAGCTGATGAGGATTCTTTTAAGAAATATATATTCCATCATTCAGTGGTAGGAGGACAGCAGTGCAGAGTGCTGTCTAACACATGGGTTGAGGTCTGGTAAATGTAAGACAGCAGCATATGGTTCACATCCTTTTTTTTTTTATTTTTTTTTTTTTTATTATTCATTCAACAATTCATCTTCCTCAATGCTCTTTATTCCTGCATGTACAAAGGTACCACATCTCTTATATCCATTTGTAGATTGCATTGCGAGTTCAGGGGTTAAACATGACAGTAAATAAACCACTGAAGAAGAGTATATTGTCCAGGCAGTTCAGCCCAGGCTTGTGTTTCTGCCTCCTGCCTCAGTGGGGGATCTGGAGCATGTCACTGCATAGTCTCCTTCTATCTGTCTCACCCCCAGCCACTATTGACCACCCTGTCTGCCTTTCTAGCTCTCTCTTATCCCAACTTATTTATAGAATAATGCATCAGACAAGCTCAGGGGGACATACTGTCATGCAGGCTTCTTCTCCATCAGCCTATAAGCTCATCCTGACTGTCACCCCACTATTTCGCATCAAAAAGTCATCTAGTTCATGGACAAGCTGAAAGGGAAATATTAATGCTGTTTGGCGCAAACACACAGGATGTCTTAACTAATACATTTGCAACTTGCCTGCTGTAAATGTGACACTCCCTACCCTCTCCCTTTCCTGGAAGCAAACAGGCAAAGATACAAAATGTTGTGTTAGCTATGAGATAACATGATGGGTCAGCACACACATGGATACATAAACACCAAAAACCCATGCATAAAAGCTGTCATACAAATATCCAACAGAGGGTGAACATATGGACACCTAATGCACATGCTAAGCTGATGTGCAGCACGACTCCGGATGGTACATCTGAGCTCTTCTCCTCCGAGCTCGAGAAGTTACAGTAGAAATGCCAACACTTGTAAATGTGAAAAACCTGGTTTCCCTAGTTAACTGTCAGCAGATAAGAAGGCTGCTGCTCATGCTGTTAAGTGTGGTCATAAAACGGCTGGTGTGAGAAAAAACATTTGCCTTGTTTATACTGCCGGGTCAGCCTAACCAGGCGTTCAAGCAAGGCTCAGGGAAGAGCAGAGGATGAGGAGGGATGGATGAAGAAGAGGAGGAGGAGGAGGAGGACGAAGAGGAGGGGTGGGTCTGCTTGAGCTGGATTTCTTATTAATCAAATCACGAGTTTAGCAAGTGTACAAAGGACAGCACCCAACTTCCTCCCCACCGGGAAAGAGCAAGACAAAGAAAGAAAGAAAGAAAGAAAGAAAGAAAGAAAGAAAGAAAGAAAGAGAGAAAGAGAGACAGAAAGAAAAAAAAGAAAAAGAGAGAGAGAGAGAGAGAAAGAAAGAAAGAAAGAAAGAAAGAAAGAAAGAAAGAAAGAAAGAAAGAAAGAAAGAAAGAAAGAAAGAAAGAAAGAAAGAAAGAAAGAAAGAAAGAAAGAAAGAAAGAAAGAAAGGAAGGGGTTCATAGTAAATGCCTTTGCTGCAGAATAAAATGTTGAATGCAGATCAGAAAAGAAGAAACTATTTGTTCTGTTCTAAACCTCATGTGAGGCAGAATAAAGTAAGAGGGAGGGAACTGAAAACGTGTCCAAGCATAAACCAATGGCACCTGTTAACGTGCAGCTTGACTGCACTACCACTGACATCCACTGTATTCATCAAACTGTGCTGCTTTGACTACAGTTGCAAACATAGCAATAGGCCGTGCAGGGACACACACCTGATAAGCAGCCGTTCTCCAGAATGCTTATCATTTATACACAGTAAGAAACACCCCGCTACACTATACTTCCTCTTATGTCATTAGGATCAACAATGACAGCTGGACACAATGTGCTATAATGAGATCAACATATGAGAACTGCAGGCAAGAAACGGCAAATTGACAATAAAGGAAGACATACAAGTGAGTACAATAGTGGATAAAACATGGTACAATACTCAAGTAATTTGAAAGCAGCCAACAGGATATGGGTTTTCATGGTTGTAGACTGTGCCACAACAATCAACATAAGGTGGAAAGCGATCAAAACTTGCTCAGGCCACGTCATAACCTACAACCTGCCGAAGTTCTCACTCCTGTTGATTTCAAATATCATCATGAGAAAAAGAAAATACATCAATTATCAATGATTATCATGAAAAATATTGAATCATATATTCATATAATCATATATAAGGGCAGATTTTTCTTCCCAGAAAGAAAAGCTGAAGCTGAAGACACCTGATGATCACTTATTGTTTAAAATGATGAGTTATTTGTCAGAATGTGACAAATATTTCACAAATAGACAAATAGACAGAACATCTAAAACAATTTCAATTTTATTTATAAAGCCCCGAATCACAACAAAGTTGTCTCACAGGGCTTTACAGAAAACACAATCAACTACAGAAATAGATAAAAAGTCCCAAGCATCCTCTGTCCTTAGATCCAACAAAATAATTCTAATTATATTTAAAAAGTTAATATTAAGTAAAAAAAAAAATAAATAAATAAATACAATGCAAATGTCAAAGTATTTTGTGACAAAAGTTGGAAGCTAAATTAACCATACAGACTACATAAGACATTTACATTTCAAGGTTTACATTAATCTATAACTATGATAAAACATTTGCCACCTGTTACAATAATAATAATAATAATAATAATAATTTAAATATAATTAAACTTTCATTTTGTGCTTTTCCAAGGTTGCCTTAAAGCAACACATCTTATACAATATGTTTCATAGGTAGCCTATTTAACATTAACAGGGCTTACATTATCATCTCTAATGAATTAACTGTCTTCCCCTATTTTCCTACTGAATGTAATACATACATATTATAATTTACAATAAATAAAAGTTCATAAAGGTTGGAAATAATCATCTCTTGCTAAGTGTGTGTGTGTGTGTGTGTGTGTGTGTGTGTGTGTATGTGTGTGTCTGTGTGTGTCTGTGTGTGTATGTGGACCACCATGCATGTGCTGCTGGAACAGCATTTACCTGTGATTTGTGAACTGTGGACTGAACACTTACAACAGACATCCCCTCATTTAGTTTTTGATTATGATGGGGACAGCAGTGTCTGACACACTGGTCTAATATGGTCTAATAGTCATTCAATCAGGTTGAGTTATGGAGACTGTGAATGCCACGGCGTATGTTTCACATCATTTTTATACTCATCAAACCATTTGTTGAGCTCTCCTGCCCTATGACCGTCTAGATGTTCCTTTAATTTGTCACCCTTCTGTTTGTAGCACTATGAAAATGTTCAAGAAAGAGAGCTCAAAGAAAATAGAGACAAAAAAACAGTGAAGCTAAAGAGTGCATAAAGGAGGAAAAGATGTCAGCCAGGAGGCGCACCACCCTGGATAGTGTTTTAAGGAGGCTGGATTATCACTCCACCCTGCCACTCTGCCCTGTCCCATGGAACAGACTACTAAGCACTGGTTTCGGGTGTGTTCTTCTTGAATTTAGCAACCAAAGTCTACCGCATTAATATCCAGTAGACATGCACAACACTTCACATGACTCTTTCGTGTGAGCACACTTTGTCCGCACACGTGCAAGTGGGTGTGTAATCAGAGAAATGCATCAGTGCATTTTCTCCACACACGGTTAACCTTTTGACTATGTGTGCTTCTCCGGAGTTCCTCTTCAATTTGTCAAACTGTGACATCTTAGCTTTGCAGCTGTAACATGCATAAAACAACTATCACACAAACACATACAACTATATGCATACACACACCCAGAGGGATTAATGGGATGCCCCACCTCTACAAAACCTAGCAATGAACCCCGACAACAGAGGAACCAGTCTGACCTGCCCAGGCACCTGAGGACCAATCACAAACCTGTGACACACTGTATTTCCAAAACACAGCTCCATTTAAACCACCAAGTGAGAAGGGCATTGCTTTTTTTTTTTGTATTACTATTATTCACAAAGAGAGAAATAAATTGGCACACAATGAAAACAGTTGTTATTTTGCTCTTGTTTGTTTTACACGCAGCTGGTAAAACCACCCAGAGGCTGGCTGTTACTTTACATTCCGTCGCTTTCACGTTGTCAGCTTGAAACTGGATGACAATGGTCGCTTTAAATTGACAAGCTGACACACGACCCAGCCAGTGTGTTTATAATGGCAGGTCCTTATGCCGGTGCATGAAGATCACTTTTGAGAAGCGACAGAAACATGCACAGGCTCTTACGCTTTATTCAGCCTGGACTTCTACTCCCAAACTATACTCACCTCCCAATGCTCCCTGCTATCAAATACAAGCTGGAGATGGCACACATGCCTCCCCAGGCGACATGAGTGTGTGATATTTCAGTGGGGTGTGTGAGGCTACTGCTCATCAGACTAATTTAAACAGCAGATGCCTTTTTTTTTCTTCCACTTAAATGCCTCAACATGCACTCTTGCCTTCATACTGCAGGTGACTCATCCATATGCATACTTAATAAAATTGTTTTAATCTCTTAATCTCCCATCATCTTCTCTCTCTCTCTCTCTTTTTTTTATACCCTGTCGTCCTCTGTAGCCCAGCATGTCTCACTCATTCCGTCTTTTCTTTTGCTTCATATATATATATTCAAGCAGCTTTTAGAAGATTATAGCACACGCACAAACACGTGCTCCCATACTAATTTAGCAAGGCATATGTGTCCTTAATCCATCTGACAGTGTGTCGTAAACATGGCTGTTGAGTCCTTCTGGCCACAGAGTTGAGGTAATAAATATGGCTAGCCAACTCAGCCTTCTCTGTCTGATTCAGTGTGAAAATCATGGCTTTAGCCGATTATATTTACAGTGTCCTCACAGTCACAAATAGCAGCCAAACCCAGACAGGAAATGGCTCTCCTGACCATCGGTTTAACACCCACATAAAGAGCGGTCGTGTATAAAAGGTATGTATGTCATCAGTCTTGTATAACATCACCAACACAAGACTATAGGAACAGTTGATTGCACTATTAAACATAGCATAGCAATTGTATCTGTAGCTGTAATAAAATTCATAATAATATATTTTTTTAAAAACTCCATCTAACACTTTGCCAGTTTGGGTCTGTTTTCTGTCATCTGCAGTGTTGATTCTAAACTCCCAGCTCTGTCACAGCTGAGAGGGCTGTAAACAGATGGAAAAGATGAGCTGTGGGACATCAGTAAATAATGATTCATCAAACTGTGAGGTACTTTGTTGTGAATAGAGTCAAAAACACTAATGGTGTATTTGAAACACATATTTGTCCTGGTTATTATAATGTTTGGTAGGATTTAAGTGAGGTCTATTTTACTCTGATCATTGTCTTTAATGCACTTTTTATACCCAAATGGATTTACCTTTGTCCATATATGAATGTTTATGTTTGTCATTGTCTCCCAAATGCCTAATGGGGTAAAACAACTGGCTTGGGCTTGGGCAGTGAAGAAAGAAAGAGCACAGGTCCTCATAGTAGTTAAAGGTCAACTTTTGGCCTTTTTGTGGGCCAGCTCCGCTAAAACTGACGGAGGGGATTGTTTGTTATCAGCTGCTGTGTTCTATCAGAGGAGCTAAGGAGACAGGCGCCGGACCAGACAACACAGGTCAAAAAAAAAAAAAAAAAAAGGGGGACAGGTTAAAAGAGGCTAGGGTTGTTGGGATCTACATGTACGACCCCCAACACCTCCAGCAGCATGGACCAAATCCTTCTTAAACCGATGCCCCCTCCTCTGGGTCCCCGGCCAACCGCCAAAACCCCGAACACCCCGTGACCCCTGGCAGTGTCCCTGAGGCCTATGGGCCCCAGCAGAAAGGGTATTCATCTCTCCTCCCTACACCGCCTGTCCCTCCCTCCATTTCTGTCTTACTTTTTCAGTCTCTGTCAGTCCCTTTCTGCCGTCCTCAGTCTCACTCTCTGTCTCTCAGACTGAATGGAGGGGTCAGTTCAAAAGGCTGCCAGGCAGAGCTGCTGGCTGGCCATGATGTGCCTCAGGCTTTGAAGTCAGAAGTGGATCTAAAAGGTGTGCAGTTTGTTTTTTTCATGCTGCACACTCTCCAGGAAGGCAAAATCAACATGTAACTGCTATTGCTGTATTCCTGTTTGCTGTGTACTGGCTTGGCTGCATATACTTTCACACAGATTTATTAATAATTTTAACTAAAGTTTGTTTGCAATGTACAATGACAATAAAATCTGTTATGTCTTATATGTTATGTTAATTTTGTAAAGAAAAAGAGGTGCATAGGTAAGACTAAAAGAAAAGTATTTTAGTAAAAAAAAACAAAAAAAAAAACCAAACAAACAGGGGATCTTTAGTAAATCTAATGTAGCTAAAACATATATTACCACTGCTATAGAAATAACATTACAGAAAAAGGTAATGACTGTATATCAATTATCTAAAACTTCATATTAGTTGCCGTTTTTATTTCGTCTCTTTTTTGTTTTTGTTTTGTTCAAAATAAACTTCTATCATCATCATCATCATCATCATCATCAATATATATAATATTTATATCTGTATTATTTGCACATCTGCCAACGTCACTTTCATTTCACTGCCAATGTACATGTACAATCAGCATGTGACAAATAAAACTTGAAACTTGAATTAAGAGGTTCAAGCTGCTATGAATAACATTATTTTTCACTTATGTTGCATCATAATGTCAATGTACTGTAGTAAAATTATAATACTATTAAGTAATATTAGTGTACTAATATTAAAAGACTCACTAAATGGTCAAATCCTAACTTTTTAGCATCTCTCTTCTCTAAATGTTCCCTTAAAAGCTCATAAAAGCTGAAGTTTCAGCTTTCAACAGATCTATTTCCCCTGCATAACGTGAATATTAAACTGATCCAGAGTTCAGATTCATCATTGTAAATGTTAAATCCTCTGAGATTTAATCAACAAGTTTATGCACCTGCTGCTTAACAGGGCACACTATAAAAGTGTATTTTATATGGTATAGTGTTGTTATTTTTTCTGGTTGTTATTGATTTCATCATGTGAGGCACTTTGCAACATTAATTCAAAGGTTCCATATGAATAAAATTCTCATTATTATTGCATGCGACTATAAAAGCTCCAAAAACAACTTGTTTTCACCTAATTTATAATAACTTGAAAACACATTTAAAGTAAAACGGAACACATTTATAAGAAGGGAATGATAAAATATAATAAGGGATAATTAAGACAACTCTCACTGCATAAAAGAATGAACATGAGACTACACAACAAAAGTAGAAGAAGAGGAAAGGGAGAAAAAGTGCTCATTTCCATGCCTGTTGACTGGTTTGACTAGCCCAGTCCTTGTCTAACTGCTGTCTCCTTTCTTTGCTCTGTGCCTTTTGCCTCCTGGCTCTGGACAGAAATGGGCTTCAGCGCTCGTCTAAGCTTTGAAGTCCTTTGGTTATCAGCCAAGCGTAGCGCTGTACCTGCAGCCATCTGTGAAGGGGCCGCCAGCAGCCGCCCATCGCTCCGCTTCCCTTCCATGACCAAGAAGAGCCAGAGCCAGTCGTGGCAATGGGTCTGGCAACAGAGTTTAATCCACATCGGTCAGTTACACATAGTAGATGGTAAAGGTGTGTATGTGTCAATACATTCATTAGGAAGTATAGCCTATAGTCGTCTGTGCTATGATCTTATCTTATCTTCACTCTGTCTCTACAATAAAAGAATGTCAAAATGTGGAGGGTATGAGAAGCTTGATCAAAAAACTTCCAGACATTTTTACCCACTCTGATTCGTATAAAAAGAAGACATGGTTGTGAAGTCTTGTTAAATAGGGTGGATTATATGCGCTAATCATCCAGCTGTAGTACCTTACATCATCTGCTGTCTTTGCTTTTGTACAACTTTTTCTAGGTGTTTAATGCATGTGCCATGTGACAAACTGAAAAGCCAAATGAGCCAGTGATAAATGCAGCCAGGACTGGTTAACCCTCTTCCAGAGTGAGCTATGTCAAATGGACTGGCCTGGGGAGGGACATTATCTCACACAATAGAATTAAGACCTGAGAGGGAGGATGAGGTATGGGGGGTTAGTGAAGGCACCGGGCAATAAAACAAGCCGGGTTGGGGGGGGGGGGGGGGACTGAGGGCTTTTGGGTGGGGGTCATGATTAGGGAGAACAAAAAAGCTACAGTTGCCAGACCTCTCCTCAAACCAGCCTCCAATTACACACACAGACACGCACACACATACATGGGGTTTCCAATCTGGCCATCAGGCTGTTGCTGAAGTGTCACATGGGCACCATGTGTGCTGGCCGATGGCCTCTCGGCTTATCAACAAACAGAGCGGGATGGAAGGACAGATAAGAGATAGACGTGGGGGTGGGGCAGCAAAACGTGGGGTGGGGGTGGGAATTGGAAGGGTCATTGGCGGATGATGAGAGATTGCAAACTGAGCATGCAATAAACGGTATGTGAGCAAAATGCAGATTATGCACGTGCTGCACCGTGCAATATTATTCATATATTAATAATACAAAAAAAAAAAAAGTCTTGACACCCTCCGAATATAAAGCGTCCTTTATATGTGAGGAATCTCTGTGTAATTATTGCTTAAGTTAACAAAAGGCTTTATTCACTCTGAGCTATGTTGAGAAGCAGTAAAATGTGAACCTTTGTTTGAACTGTGCTTCTCATAGCAGATCAAAGCAATGAAAGTGTCATAAGGTACTGAGACTTTACTGTACTATTTAACAGATGCTACTCTTTATTTCAGCAGTCCAGGGCAGTTACAGACTACATTACTTTTACCAAGAGGAGGTTATTGTGATTTAAGAGGGACATTCATCTATTTTTCCCCCTAACACACTGATCTTGAAATACAAAGCAGCGACCATTTTTTCTGTACCACTCCAGTGACAACCAGAAAATAGTTTCCATACTTGTACAAATCCATTTAAAAAGTAAATTACTGTAGGGTGTCTGATACATTTTGTGCCATCAAATAAAATCACATTTTATATTTTAATCCTCGCAATGTAAAAAGCAGGAAAAAAAAAAAAAAAATACAGGACAGTAAGTATAAAGAGAAAGATGCATGCTACAACAGTTTCCTCAGAGCCAGGAGTCTGATACAGCTGTTTCACACAAGCTGACACCATATGCACTGAGAAACAACAGAGCAGGGGAGGGGGGAGAGGGAGGGAAGGGCTTTCACACATGCATGCCAACCAACACGGAAATGCCTTGTGTAAGCAGTTGACAGGGTTGCGGCTCCATCCCGGCCAGCCTCCCTCTTCCCCTTCGATAAAAAGTAACTAATGTCAGCAACTGATGTGGTCTCCCGCTTCAAGGACCTCAGAGCGCTGCTTTCAGAGTCGTTTCTGAGAGAGGTCTGAAACATATGGCAGAAGCACTAAAACAGGAGGCTTACTGACTGAGGAGAAAATGAGAATTGCAAAGTCCCCTTTGCATTTCAATCGAATTTCCTCCGTGCAAAAGTAGCCAGAAGAATGATGTGCTGAGGCACTATAGACAGTTTTACTCCAGAGAAATTTGCTGGAAAGAGTATATGAAAAGTTTAGGCTGTTGAAATAGCCAGAAGTACTCGACTCATATTCAAGGCTGGGCCTCTTGTGTCAGACTGGCCTCTACTAACCTGTCATTTCAGTTCAGGCTGATACTCCCCTCCCTCACCCCCCCATCTGTTTCCAAAACCCTCAGATCACACCTGTGAACTATTTCAGCACATCAGAGAGCTCACATATTCCCCTGCCTTCAATGGAGAGCTACACACACACACACACACACACACACACACACCTCATCCAACATAAAACTCACATTCTGTCTCTCTCCAAAGCCTCGGCTTCTTCTACTAAATGCTTCAACAAATCAATACCACAAAGAATCCCTGAACTGGATTTCACTTCCTTTTCAGATAGGAAGCTTTGAATAATGCAAAAGCGATACTTGTAAAGACAGCTTATCCATTTTCATAACCCTTTCAGAGCAAAGCGTCTTCCAAACAAGTCATAAGGTGATGCATCAGTTCAACAAACAGATCAAAACGACTGCTGAGTGAAAGTGAAAACAAGAGATAAACATTCACAATGGCATCTACAAGGATTTGCAGAGTGATGACTTTTCTTCCCTAAAAGCTATTTAACGTTCATCCCATCTCTTCCTGAGTGGAACCATTCCCCCCCCCCTCCCACTGTGGACAGTGAAGAGCAAAACATACCACCCGGCTTGTCATAACATTCAGGAAGAG